>JAXDRA010000844.1:0-22323 GCA_034190875.2 Urechis unicinctus
TGCAAACAACTAGCATATAACTGCACAGTTAATATGGAATACATCGGTTTATATTCATGGACTGAAGCTGTTAACGTTTCGGGTCATCCCGGTATTCCAACATTTCAAGGCCCTTTTGTTGAATATATCTTCAAATACTATCTCCATAACAATTATCCGGAACTTCTTGTTGTGTTCCCGCTTTTTAACCACTTGAAAAGGGAAATTAACATCACCGAATCCGAGTTAGTTGATCACTTCAAGCCTTTTCGAAATTTGCTGCAATCCACCTTGCCCCGAACAACATGGGTTCAATGGTTGACAAACCCCATGGAGTTTGAGGAAGCTAAAAAGGGAGCTGCCGAGACATACAAGGGCCTCACATATAATGGATACCTCGCCGGGGAAGTTATGAATCTGTTTTCTCGATGGATGTACGAAGCATTATCTGACATTTTGATTATACCCAATTCAGACACCTTGGATTTTTCAATGTTGCCAACATGACGGCTTCTCTGGTCAATCGTAGTCGGGATGGAACACACCTTGATAAACAGTGGTATAATGAATGGATGGCATATATGTTTAAGACAATGTGTCACGGTCTATAGTCGTGAGCCTCAACAAACTCCTATCAATTTCTCACAATGGAATATGTTGGTGTTCTCTCTGTAGGTGAAGGTTATTTGATACGGTGGGATGGTTGACAAGTGGGGATTCGGTAGTGAGCGGTCAATATTGCATCGTGTACAGTAAACAGGTAAAGGTGTGCATATCTTAGTATATTCAAACGGCTCGGTTGCCAGCAGCTGGTGATATAATGGAGTATGGTGGTCGGCTATGGGGGGGGCGGGGCGAAGGGCTGCAATATTATGTTCAGGCTGATGATGTTTTAACGAATAAGGCACTGAGATCGACCAAGTTCGTTGAACATCGACCCTGTATGTCTTTTCGGGATTCAGACGGGACCCAGGTGGAAACTCATCCGGGGGACAAAGAGATAACTTACCAACTTGGAACTTGTATAGATACGACGCACAGAAGAAGGTGTTCATATCAGTTAGACACAGGCGTTATCAAACTTCTCTTCTACTAAATGAGCAGCCATGGAGCAAAGGAAACAGGCACGCGTAGATCTGTTAGCGAAACACAGGAGACGATAAATGCTACTCCTGGTAGATTCACATTAGTATGCTGTCGGAATTCTTGTCTTCAGATCCCCCTCCCCCTCATGAAACATTTTGGGTTACTGAAATATCGATAATCCGGACCAGCTACTGCCACATGAATTCAATGTGACATAGGATACGTTTTTTCTACTTTCAAGGTCGTGTTTGAGCAGCAACTTGATCATTTATTCCTCGTGATCGTTCGTGAAAAAACATCATTCCACTGCTAACCATCATCTTATCCACAGAGTGATACCTGGAGTTGGTGAGGCGTAAGGGACCCATTTGTCGGCTCAATCATGTCTCTCATGCAGAGATGTTTGAGTTCATGGAGTGCAGCATCGAAACTGTCGACGTTTGCAATATTATGTGGCCTCTGCATAAGTATGGCAACACTCTCCTATGTTTCTCTGCCTGAAACTAGTGAATCAATTGCAGTGAAGCAGTCAGCTTTATCTTTACAGAAGGAACCAACAAACGGCAGACATTTTGTTAAATTACCGGAAGTGAGTGGGTTGGGTTTACCTTTACAAAAGGAACCAACCGACGGCAGACCAAATGTTAAATCAACTGAAGTCAAGGGGTTAGGTTTACCTTTACAAAAGGAACCAACCAACGGCCGACCTAATGTTAAATCAACTGAAGTCAAGGGGTTAGGTTTACCTTCACAAAAGGAACCAACCAACGGCCGACCAAATGTTAAATCAACTGAAGTGAAGCAGTCATCTATAAAAGAGGACCAAACCAACTGTAGTAATGATGTACTTAGATCATTATACAAGACATATCACACATTTCCAGAGTCTGGCGTGTGGCTGAAAGGCTTGAAGAAGAGAAGCCATGATATGTTTGTGCCGTCGATGTGCAAGTTCGGGAATTGCGATGTCTTTAACATGTTTAGAGAGAAAGGAATAACATATATCCTGTTTTTGGGTGATTCACATGGCCATAAAAGTTTCATTGGTATGAGTAATTATTTAAGTAGTTCACCTGGTGTCAACTGCACTGGTATAATTAATTCCCGGAGGGGTCGTTTCCTTTCACAGGATGGCGTTTTACTTAAAACTGTAGGAAACGCGACGAAGGAAATCTGCAGTTCTTGTCATGTGGCAACTTTTCTCTGCAAACAACTAGCATATAACTGCACAGTTAATATGGAATACATCGGTTTATATTCATGGACTGAAGCTGTTAACGTTTCGGGTCATCCCGGTATTCCAACATTTCAAGGCCCTTTTGTTGAATATATCTTCAAATACTATCTCCATAACAATTATCCGGAACTTCTTGTTGTGTTCCCGCTTTTTAACCACTTGAAAAGGGAAATTAACATCACCGAATCCGAGTTAGTTGATCACTTCAAGCCTTTTCGAAATTTGCTGCAATCCACCTTGCCCCGAACAACATGGGTTCAATGGTTGACAAACCCCATGGAGTTTGAGGAAGCTAAAAAGGGAGCTGCCGAGACATACAAGGGCCTCACATATAATGGATACCTCGCCGGGGAAGTTATGAATCTGTTTTCTCGATGGATGTACGAAGCATTATCTGACATTTTGATTATACCCAATTCAAGACACCTTGGATTTTTCAATGTTGCCAACATGACGGCTTCTCTGGTCAATCGTAGTCGGGATGGAACACACCTTGATAAACAGTGGTATAATGAATGGATGGGCATATATGTTTAAGACAATGTGTCACGGTCTATAGTCGTGAGCCTCAACAAACTCCTATCAATTTCTCACAATGGAATATGTTGGTGTTCTCTCTGTAGGTGAAGGTTATTTGATACGGTGGGATGGTTGACAAGTGGGGGATTCGGTAGTGAGCGGTCAATATTGCATCGTGTACAGTAAACAGGTAAAGGTGTGCATATCTTAGTATATTCAAACGGCTCGGTTGCCAGCAGCTGGTGATATAATGGAGTATGGTGGTCGGCTAATGGGGGGGGGGGGCGAAGGGCTGCAATATTATGTTCAGGCTGATGATGTTTTAACGAATAAGGCACTGAGATCGACCAAGTTCGTTGAACATCGACCCTGTATGTCTTTTCGGGATTCAGACGGGACCCAGGTGGAAACTCATCCGGGGGACAAAGAGATAACTTACCAACTTGGAACTTGTATAGATACGACGCACAGAAGAAGGTGTTCATATCAGTTAGACACAGGCGTTATCAAACTTCTCTTCTACTAAATGAGCAGCCATGGAGCAAAGGAAACAGGCACGCGTAGATCTGTTAGCGAAACACAGGAGACGATAAATGCTACTCCTGGTAGATTCACATTAGTATGCTGTCGGAATTCTTGTCTTCAGATCCCCCTCCCCCTCATGAAACATTTTGGGTTACTGAAATATCGATAATCCGGACCAGCTACTGCCACATGAATTCAATGTGACATAGGATACGTTTTTTTTCTACTTTCAAGGTCGTGTTTGAGCAGCAACTTGATCATTTATTCCTCGTGATCGTTCGTGAAAAAACATCATTCCACTGCTAACCATCATCTTATCCACAGAGTGATACCTGGAGTTGGTGAGGCGTAAGGGACCCATTTGTCGGCTCAATCATGTCTCTCATGCAGAGATGTTTGAGTTCATGGAGTGCAGCATCGAAACTGTCGACGTTTGCAATATTATGTGGCCTCTGCATAAGTATGGCAACACTCTCCTATGTTTCTCTGCCTGAAACTAGTGAATCAATTGCAGTGAAGCAGTCAGCTTTATCTTTACAGAAGGAACCAACAAACGGCAGACATTTTGTTAAATTACCGGAAGTGAGTGGGTTGGGTTTACCTTTACAAAAGGAACCAACCGACGGCAGACCAAATGTTAAATCAACTGAAGTCAAGGGGTTAGGTTTACCTTTACAAAAGGAACCAACCAACGGCCGACCTAATGTTAAATCAACTGAAGTCAAGGGGTTAGGTTTACCTTCACAAAAGGAACCAACCAACGGCCGACCAAATGTTAAATCAACTGAAGTGAAGCAGTCATCTATAAAAGAGGACCAAACCAACTGTAGTAATGATGTACTTAGATCATTATACAAGACATATCACACATTTCCAGAGTCTGGCGTGTGGCTGAAAGGCTTGAAGAAGAGAAGCCATGATATGTTTGTGCCGTCGATGTGCAAGTTCGGGAATTGCGATGTCTTTAACATGTTTAGAGAGAAAGGAATAACATATATCCTGTTTTTGGGTGATTCACATGGCCATAAAAGTTTCATTGGTATGAGTAATTATTTAAGTAGTTCACCTGGTGTCAACTGCACTGGTATAATTAATTCCGGAGGGGTCGTTTCCTTTCACAGGATGGCGTTTTACTTAAAACTGTAGGAAACGCGACGAAGGAAATCTGCAGTTCTTGTCATGTGGCAACTTTTCTCTGCAAACAACTAGCATATAACTGCACAGTTAATATGGAATACATCGGTTTATATTCATGGACTGAAGCTGTTAACGTTTCGGGTCATCCCGGTATTCCAACATTTCAAGGCCCTTTTGTTGAATATATCTTCAAATACTATCTCCATAACAATTATCCGGAACTTCTTGTTGTGTTCCCGCTTTTTAACCACTTGAAAAGGGAAATTAACATCACCGAATCCGAGTTAGTTGATCACTTCAAGCCTTTTCGAAATTTGCTGCAATCCACCTTGCCCCGAACAACATGGGTTCAATGGTTGACAAACCCCATGGAGTTTGAGGAAGCTAAAAAGGGAGCTGCCGAGACATACAAGGGCCTCACATATAATGGATACCTCGCCGGGGAAGTTATGAATCTGTTTTCTCGATGGATGTACGAAGCATTATCTGACATTTTGATTATACCCAATTCAAGACACCTTGGATTTTTCAATGTTGCCAACATGACGGCTTCTCTGGTCAATCGTAGTCGGGATGGAACACACCTTGATAAACAGTGGTATAATGAATGGATGGCATATATGTTTAAGACAATGTGTCACGGTCTATAGTCGTGAGCCTCAACAAACTCCTATCAATTTCTCACAATGGAATATGTTGGTGTTCTCTCTGTAGGTGAAGGTTATTTGATACGGTGGGATGGTTGACAAGTGGGGATTCGGTAGTGAGCGGTCAATATTGCATCGTGTACAGTAAACAGGTAAAGGTGTGCATATCTTAGTATATTCAAACGGCTCGGTTGCCAGCAGCTGGTGATATAATGGAGTATGGTGGTCGGCTAATGGGGGGGGGCGAAGGGCTGCAATATTATGTTCAGGCTGATGATGTTTTAACGAATAAGGCACTGAGATCGACCAAGTTCGTTGAACATCGACCCTGTATGTCTTTTCGGGATTCAGACGGGACCCAGGTGGAAACTCATCCGGGGGACAAAGAGATAACTTACCAACTTGGAACTTGTATAGATACGACGCACAGAAGAAGGTGTTCATATCAGTTAGACACAGGCGTTATCAAACTTCTCTTCTACTAAATGAGCAGCCATGGAGCAAAGGAAACAGGCACGCGTAGATCTGTTAGCGAAACACAGGAGACGATAAATGCTACTCCTGGTAGATTCACATTAGTATGCTGTCGGAATTCTTGTCTTCAGATCCCCCTCCCCCTCATGAAACATTTTGGGTTACTGAAATATCGATAATCCGGACCAGCTACTGCCACATGAATTCAATGTGACATAGGATACGTTTTTTCTACTTTCAAGGTCGTGTTTGAGCAGCAACTTGATCATTTATTCCTCGTGATCGTTCGTGAAAAAAAAACATCATTCCACTGCTAACCATCATCTTATCCACAGAGTGATACCTGGAGTTGGTGAGGCGTAAGGGACCCATTTGTCGGCTCAATCATGTCTCTCATGCAGAGATGTTTGAGTTCATGGAGTGCAGCATCGAAACTGTCGACGTTTGCAATATTATGTGGCCTCTGCATAAGTATGGCAACACTCTCCTATGTTTCTCTGCCTGAAACTAGTGAATCAATTGCAGTGAAGCAGTCAGCTTTATCTTTACAGAAGGAACCAACAAACGGCAGACATTTTGTTAAATTACCGGAAGTGAGTGGGTTGGGTTTACCTTTACAAAAGGAACCAACCGACGGCAGACCAAATGTTAAATCAACTGAAGTCAAGGGGTTAGGTTTACCTTTACAAAAGGAACCAACCAACGGCCGACCTAATGTTAAATCAACTGAAGTCAAGGGGTTAGGTTTACCTTCACAAAAGGAACCAACCAACGGCCGACCAAATGTTAAATCAACTGAAGTGAAGCAGTCATCTATAAAAGAGGACCAAACCAACTGTAGTAATGATGTACTTAGATCATTATACAAGACATATCACACATTTCCAGAGTCTGGCGTGTGGCTGAAAGGCTTGAAGAAGAGAAGCCATGATATGTTTGTGCCGTCGATGTGCAAGTTCGGGAATTGCGATGTCTTTAACATGTTTAGAGAGAAAGGAATAACATATATCCTGTTTTTGGGTGATTCACATGGCCATAAAAGTTTCATTGGTATGAGTAATTATTTAAGTAGTTCACCTGGTGTCAACTGCACTGGTATAATTAATTCCCGGAGGGGTCGTTTCCTTTCACAGGATGGCGTTTTACTTAAAACTGTAGGAAACGCGACGAAGGAAATCTGCAGTTCTTGTCATGTGGCAACTTTTCTCTGCAAACAACTAGCATATAACTGCACAGTTAATATGGAATACATCGGTTTATATTCATGGACTGAAGCTGTTAACGTTTCGGGTCATCCCGGTATTCCAACATTTCAAGGCCCTTTTGTTGAATATATCTTCAAATACTATCTCCATAACAATTATCCGGAACTTCTTGTTGTGTTCCCGCTTTTTAACCACTTGAAAAGGGAAATTAACATCACCGAATCCGAGTTAGTTGATCACTTCAAGCCTTTTCGAAATTTGCTGCAATCCACCTTGCCCCGAACAACATGGGTTCAATGGTTGACAAACCCCATGGAGTTTGAGGAAGCTAAAAAGGGAGCTGCCGAGACATACAAGGGCCTCACATATAATGGATACCTCGCCGGGGAAGTTATGAATCTGTTTTCTCGATGGATGTACGAAGCATTATCTGACATTTTGATTATACCCAATTCAAGACACCTTGGATTTTTCAATGTTGCCAACATGACGGCTTCTCTGGTCAATCGTAGTCGGGATGGAACACACCTTGATAAACAGTGGTATAATGAATGGATGGCATATATGTTTAAGACAATGTGTCACGGTCTATAGTCGTGAGCCTCAACAAACTCCTATCAATTTCTCACAATGGAATATGTTGGTGTTCTCTCTGTAGGTGAAGGTTATTTGATACGGTGGGATGGTTGACAAGTGGGGATTCGGTAGTGAGCGGTCAATATTGCATCGTGTACAGTAAACAGGTAAAGGTGTGCATATCTTAGTATATTCAAACGGCTCGGTTGCCAGCAGCTGGTGATATAATGGAGTTTGGTGGTCGGCTAATGGGGGGGGGGGGTGGGGGGCGAAGGGCTGCAATATTATGTTCAGGCTGATGATGTTTTAACGAATAAGGCACTGAGATCGACCAAGTTCGTTGAACATCGACCCTGTATGTCTTTTCGGGATTCAGACGGGACCCAGGTGGAAACTCATCCGGGGGACAAAGAGATAACTTACCAACTTGGAACTTGTATAGATACGACGCACAGAAGAAGGTGTTCATATCAGTTAGACACAGGCGTTATCAAACTTCTCTTCTACTAAATGAGCAGCCATGGAGCAAAGGAAACAGGCACGCGTAGATCTGTTAGCGAAACACAGGAGACGATAAATGCTACTCCTGGTAGATTCACATTAGTATGCTGTCGGAATTCTTGTCTTCAGATCCCCCTCCCCCTCATGAAACATTTTGGGTTACTGAAATATCGATAATCCGGACCAGCTACTGCCACATGAATTCAATGTGACATAGGATACGTTTTTTTTCTACTTTCAAGGTCGTGTTTGAGCAGCAACTTGATCATTTATTCCTCGTGATCGTTCGTGAAAAAACATCATTCCACTGCTAACCATCATCTTATCCACAGAGTGATACCTGGAGTTGGTGAGGCGTAAGGGACCCATTTGTCGGCTCAATCATGTCTCTCATGCAGAGATGTTTGAGTTCATGGAGTGCAGCATCGAAACTGTCGACGTTTGCAATATTATGTGGCCTCTGCATAAGTATGGCAACACTCTCCTATGTTTCTCTGCCTGAAACTAGTGAATCAATTGCAGTGAAGCAGTCAGCTTTATCTTTACAGAAGGAACCAACAAACGGCAGACATTTTGTTAAATTACCGGAAGTGAGTGGGTTGGGTTTACCTTTACAAAAGGAACCAACCGACGGCAGACCAAATGTTAAATCAACTGAAGTCAAGGGGTTAGGTTTACCTTTACAAAAGGAACCAACCAACGGCCGACCTAATGTTAAATCAACTGAAGTCAAGGGGTTAGGTTTACCTTCACAAAAGGAACCAACCAACGGCCGACCAAATGTTAAATCAACTGAAGTGAAGCAGTCATCTATAAAAGAGGACCAAACCAACTGTAGTAATGATGTACTTAGATCATTATACAAGACATATCACACATTTCCAGAGTCTGGCGTGTGGCTGAAAGGCTTGAAGAAGAGAAGCCATGATATGTTTGTGCCGTCGATGTGCAAGTTCGGGAATTGCGATGTCTTTAACATGTTTAGAGAGAAAGGAATAACATATATCCTGTTTTTGGGTGATTCACATGGCCATAAAAGTTTCATTGGTATGAGTAATTATTTAAGTAGTTCACCTGGTGTCAACTGCACTGGTATAATTAATTCCCGGAGGGGTCGTTTCCTTTCACAGGATGGCGTTTTACTTAAAACTGTAGGAAACGCGACGAAGGAAATCTGCAGTTCTTGTCATGTGGCAACTTTTCTCTGCAAACAACTAGCATATAACTGCACAGTTAATATGGAATACATCGGTTTATATTCATGGACTGAAGCTGTTAACGTTTCGGGTCATCCCGGTATTCCAACATTTCAAGGCCCTTTTGTTGAATATATCTTCAAATACTATCTCCATAACAATTATCCGGAACTTCTTGTTGTGTTCCCGCTTTTTAACCACTTGAAAAGGGAAATTAACATCACCGAATCCGAGTTAGTTGATCACTTCAAGCCTTTTCGAAATTTGCTGCAATCCACCTTGCCCCGAACAACATGGGTTCAATGGTTGACAAACCCCATGGAGTTTGAGGAAGCTAAAAAGGGAGCTGCCGAGACATACAAGGGCCTCACATATAATGGATACCTCGCCGGGGAAGTTATGAATCTGTTTTTCTCGATGGATGTACGAAGCATTATCTGACATTTTGATTATACCCAATTCAAGACACCTTGGATTTTTCAATGTTGCCAACATGACGGCTTCTCTGGTCAATCGTAGTCGGGATGGAACACACCTTGATAAACAGTGGTATAATGAATGGATGGCATATATGTTTAAGACAATGTGTCACGGTCTATAGTCGTGAGCCTCAACAAACTCCTATCAATTTCTCACAATGGAATATGTTGGTGTTCTCTCTGTAGGTGAAGGTTATTTGATACGGTGGGATGGTTGACAAGTGGGGATTCGGTAGTGAGCGGTCAATATTGCATCGTGTACAGTAAACAGGTAAAGGTGTGCATATCTTAGTATATTCAAACGGCTCGGTTGCCAGCAGCTGGTGATATAATGGAGTATGGTGGTCGGCTATGGGGGGGGGGGGGGCGAAGGGCTGCAATATTATGTTCAGGCTGATGATGTTTTAACGAATAAGGCACTGAGATCGACCAAGTTCGTTGAACATCGACCCTGTATGTCTTTTCGGGATTCAGACGGGACCCAGGTGGAAACTCATCCGGGGGACAAAGAGATAACTTACCAACTTGGAACTTGTATAGATACGACGCACAGAAGAAGGTGTTCATATCAGTTAGACACAGGCGTTATCAAACTTCTCTTCTACTAAATGAGCAGCCATGGAGCAAAGGAAACAGGCACGCGTAGATCTGTTAGCGAAACACAGGAGACGATAAATGCTACTCCTGGTAGATTCACATTAGTATGCTGTCGGAATTCTTGTCTTCAGATCCCCCTCCCCCTCATGAAACATTTTGGGTTACTGAAATATCGATAATCCGGACCAGCTACTGCCACATGAATTCAATGTGACATAGGATACGTTTTTTCTACTTTCAAGGTCGTGTTTGAGCAGCAACTTGATCATTTATTCCTCGTGATCGTTCGTGAAAAAACATCATTCCACTGCTAACCATCATCTATCCACAGAGTGATACCTGGAGTTGGTGAGGCGTAAGGGACCCATTTGTCGGCTCAATCATGTCTCTCATGCAGAGATGTTTGAGTTCATGGAGTGCAGCATCGAAACTGTCGACGTTTGCAATATTATGTGGCCTCTGCATAAGTATGGCAACACTCTCCTATGTTTCTCTGCCTGAAACTAGTGAATCAATTGCAGTGAAGCAGTCAGCTTTATCTTTACAGAAGGAACCAACAAACGGCAGACATTTTGTTAAATTACCGGAAGTGAGTGGGTTGGGTTTACCTTTACAAAAGGAACCAACCGACGGCAGACCAAATGTTAAATCAACTGAAGTCAAGGGGTTAGGTTTACCTTTACAAAAGGAACCAACCAACGGCCGACCTAATGTTAAATCAACTGAAGTCAAGGGGTTAGGTTTACCTTCACAAAAGGAACCAACCAACGGCCGACCAAATGTTAAATCAACTGAAGTGAAGCAGTCATCTATAAAAGAGGACCAAACCAACTGTAGTAATGATGTACTTAGATCATTATACAAGACATATCACACATTTCCAGAGTCTGGCGTGTGGCTGAAAGGCTTGAAGAAGAGAAGCCATGATATGTTTGTGCCGTCGATGTGCAAGTTCGGGAATTGCGATGTCTTTAACATGTTTAGAGAGAAAGGAATAACATATATCCTGTTTTTGGGTGATTCACATGGCCATAAAAGTTTCATTGGTATGAGTAATTATTTAAGTAGTTCACCTGGTGTCAACTGCACTGGTATAATTAATTCCCGGAGGGGTCGTTTCCTTTCACAGGATGGCGTTTTACTTAAAACTGTAGGAAACGCGACGAAGGAAATCTGCAGTTCTTGTCATGTGGCAACTTTTCTCTGCAAACAACTAGCATATAACTGCACAGTTAATATGGAATACATCGGTTTATATTCATGGACTGAAGCTGTTAACGTTTCGGGTCATCCCGGTATTCCAACATTTCAAGGCCCTTTTGTTGATATATCTTCAAATACTATCTCCATAACAATTATCCGGAACTTCTTGTTGTGTTCCCGCTTTTTAACCACTTGAAAAGGGAAATTAACATCACCGAATCCGAGTTAGTTGATCACTTCAAGCCTTTTCGAAATTTGCTGCAATCCACCTTGCCCCGAACAACATGGGTTCAATGGTTGACAAACCCCATGGAGTTTGAGGAAGCTAAAAAGGGAGCTGCCGAGACATACAAGGGCCTCACATATAATGGATACCTCGCCGGGGAAGTTATGAATCTGTTTTCTCGATGGATGTACGAAGCATTATCTGACATTTTGATTATACCCAATTCAAGACACCTTGGATTTTTCAATGTTGCCAACATGACGGCTTCTCTGGTCAATCGTAGTCGGGATGGAACACACCTTGATAAACAGTGGTATAATGAATGGATGGCATATATGTTTAAGACAATGTGTCACGGTCTATAGTCGTGAGCCTCAACAAACTCCTATCAATTCTCACAATGGAATATGTTGGTGTTCTCTCTGTAGGTGAAGGTTATTTGATACGGTGGGATGGTTGACAAGTGGGGATTCGGTAGTGAGCGGTCAATATTGCATCGTGTACAGTAAACAGGTAAAGGTGTGCATATCTTAGTATATTCAAACGGCTCGGTTGCCAGCAGCTGGTGATATAATGGAGTATGGTGGTCGGCTAATGGGGGGGGGGCGAAGGGCTGCAATATTATGTTCAGGCTGATGATGTTTTAACGAATAAGGCACTGAGATCGACCAAGTTCGTTGAACATCGACCCTGTATGTCTTTTCGGGATTCAGACGGGACCCAGGTGGAAACTCATCCGGGGGACAAAGAGATAACTTACCAACTTGGAACTTGTATAGATACGACGCACAGAAGAAGGTGTTCATATCAGTTAGACACAGGCGTTATCAAACTTCTCTTCTACTAAATGAGCAGCCATGGAGCAAAGGAAACAGGCACGCGTAGATCTGTTAGCGAAACACAGGAGACGATAAATGCTACTCCTGGTAGATTCACATTAGTATGCTGTCGGAATTCTTGTCTTCAGATCCCCCTCCCCCTCATGAAACATTTTGGGTTACTGAAATATCGATAATCCGGACCAGCTACTGCCACATGAATTCAATGTGACATAGGATACGTTTTTTCTACTTTCAAGGTCGTGTTTGAGCAGCAACTTGATCATTTATTCCTCGTGATCGTTCGTGAAAAAACATCATTCCACTGCTAACCATCATCTTATCCACAGAGTGATACCTGGAGTTGGTGAGGCGTAAGGGACCCATTTGTCGGCTCAATCATGTCTCTCATGCAGAGATGTTTGAGTTCATGGAGTGCAGCATCGAAACTGTCGACGTTTGCAATATTA
Source organism: Urechis unicinctus (assembly GCA_034190875.2). Classification (NCBI taxonomy): domain Eukaryota; kingdom Metazoa; phylum Annelida; class Polychaeta; order Xenopneusta; family Urechidae; genus Urechis; species Urechis unicinctus. Next base: position 12,876 of record JAXDRA010000844.1, read on the forward strand.
TGTGGCCTCTGCATAAGTATGGCAACACTCTCCTATGTTTCTCTGCCTGAAACTAGTGAATCAATTGCAGTGAAGCAGTCAGCTTTATCTTTACAGAAGGAACCAACAAACGGCAGACATTTTGTTAAATTACCGGAAGTGAGTGGGTTGGGTTTACCTTTACAAAAGGAACCAACCGACGGCAGACCAAATGTTAAATCAACTGAAGTCAAGGGGTTAGGTTTACCTTTACAAAAGGAACCAACCAACGGCCGACCTAATGTTAAATCAACTGAAGTCAAGGGGTTAGGTTTACCTTCACAAAAGGAACCAACCAACGGCCGACCAAATGTTAAATCAACTGAAGTGAAGCAGTCATCTATAAAAGAGGACCAAACCAACTGTAGTAATGATGTACTTAGATCATTATACAAGACATATCACACATTTCCAGAGTCTGGCGTGTGGCTGAAAGGCTTGAAGAAGAGAAGCCATGATATGTTTGTGCCGTCGATGTGCAAGTTCGGGAATTGCGATGTCTTTAACATGTTTAGAGAGAAAGGAATAACATATATCCTGTTTTTGGGTGATTCACATGGCCATAAAAGTTTCATTGGTATGAGTAATTATTTAAGTAGTTCACCTGGTGTCAACTGCACTGGTATAATTAATTCCCGGAGGGGTCGTTTCCTTTCACAGGATGGCGTTTTACTTAAAACTGTAGGAAACGCGACGAAGGAAATCTGCAGTTCTTGTCATGTGGCAACTTTTCTCTGCAAACAACTAGCATATAACTGCACAGTTAATATGGAATACATCGGTTTATATTCATGGACTGAAGCTGTTAACGTTTCGGGTCATCCCGGTATTCCAACATTTCAAGGCCCTTTTGTTGAATATATCTTCAAATACTATCTCCATAACAATTATCCGGAACTTCTTGTTGTGTTCCCGCTTTTTAACCACTTGAAAAGGGAAATTAACATCACCGAATCCGAGTTAGTTGATCACTTCAAGCCTTTTCGAAATTTGCTGCAATCCACCTTGCCCCGAACAACATGGGTTCAATGGTTGACAAACCCCATGGAGTTTGAGGAAGCTAAAAAGGGAGCTGCCGAGACATACAAGGGCCTCACATATAATGGATACCTCGCCGGGGAAGTTATGAATCTGTTTTCTCGATGGATGTACGAAGCATTATCTGACATTTTGATTATACCCAATTCAAGACACCTTGGATTTTTTCAATGTTGCCAACATGACGGCTTCTCTGGTCAATCGTAGTCGGGATGGAACACACCTTGATAAACAGTGGTATAATGAATGGATGGCATATATGTTTAAGACAATGTGTCACGGTCTATAGTCGTGAGCCTCAACAAACTCCTATCAATTTCTCACAATGGAATATGTTGGTGTTCTCTCTGTAGGTGAAGGTTATTTGATACGGTGGGATGGTTGACAAGTGGGGGATTCGGTCGGTAGTGAGCGGTCAATATTGCATCGTGTACAGTAAACAGGTAAAGGTGTGCATATCTTAGTATATTCAAACGGCTCGGTTGCCAGCAGCTGGTGATATAATGGAGTATGGTGGTCGGCTAATGGGGGGGGGGGGGGGGGGGGGCGAAGGGCTGCAATATTATGTTCAGGCTGATGATGATGTTTTAACGAATAAGGCACTGAGATCGACCAAGTTCGTTGAACATCGACCCTGTATGTCTTTTCGGGATTCAGACGGGACCCAGGTGGAAACTCATCCGGGGGACAAAGAGATAACTTACCAACTTGGAACTTGTATAGATACGACGCACAGAAGAAGGTGTTCATATCAGTTAGACACAGGCGTTATCAAACTTCTCTTCTACTAAATGAGCAGCCATGGAGCAAAGGAAACAGGCACGCGTAGATCTGTTAGCGAAACACAGGAGACGATAAATGCTACTCCTGGTAGATTCACATTAGTATGCTGTCGGAATTCTTGTCTTCAGATCCCCCTCCCCCTCATGAAACATTTTGGGTTACTGAAATATCGATAATCCGGACCAGCTACTGCCACATGAATTCAATGTGACATAGGATACGTTTTTTCTACTTTCAAGGTCGTGTTTGAGCAGCAACTTGATCATTTATTCCTCGTGATCGTTCGTGAAAAAACATCATTCCACTGCTAACCATCATCTTATCCACAGAGTGATACCTGGAGTTGGTGAGGCGTAAGGGACCCATTTGTCGGCTCAATCATGTCTCTCATGCAGAGATGTTTGAGTTCATGGAGTGCAGCATCGAAACTGTCGACGTTTGCAATATTATGTGGCCTCTGCATAAGTATGGCAACACTCTCCTATGTTTCTCTGCCTGAAACTAGTGAATCAATTGCAGTGAAGCAGTCAGCTTTATCTTTACAGAAGGAACCAACAAACGGCAGACATTTTGTTAAATTACCGGAAGTGAGTGGGTTGGGTTTACCTTTACAAAAGGAACCAACCGACGGCAGACCAAATGTTAAATCAACTGAAGTCAAGGGGTTAGGTTTACCTTTACAAAAGGAACCAACCAACGGCCGACCTAATGTTAAATCAACTGAAGTCAAGGGGTTAGGTTTACCTTCACAAAAGGAACCAACCAACGGCCGACCAAATGTTAAATCAACTGAAGTGAAGCAGTCATCTATAAAAGAGGACCAAACCAACTGTAGTAATGATGTACTTAGATCATTATACAAGACATATCACACATTTCCAGAGTCTGGCGTGTGGCTGAAAGGCTTGAAGAAGAGAAGCCATGATATGTTTGTGCCGTCGATGTGCAAGTTCGGGAATTGCGATGTCTTTAACATGTTTAGAGAGAAAGGAATAACATATATCCTGTTTTTGGGTGATTCACATGGCCATAAAAGTTTCATTGGTATGAGTAATTATTTAAGTAGTTCACCTGGTGTCAACTGCACTGGTATAATTAATTCCCGGAGGGGTCGTTTCCTTTCACAGGATGGCGTTTTACTTAAAACTGTAGGAAACGCGACGAAGGAAATCTGCAGTTCTTGTCATGTGGCAACTTTTCTCTGCAAACAACTAGCATATAACTGCACAGTTAATATGGAATACATCGGTTTATATTCATGGACTGAAGCTGTTAACGTTTCGGGTCATCCCGGTATTCCAACATTTCAAGGCCCTTTTGTTGAATATATCTTCAAATACTATCTCCATAACAATTATCCGGAACTTCTTGTTGTGTTCCCGCTTTTTAACCACTTGAAAAGGGAAATTAACATCACCGAATCCGAGTTAGTTGATCACTTCAAGCCTTTTCGAAATTTGCTGCAATCCACCTTGCCCCGAACAACATGGGTTCAATGGTTGACAAACCCCATGGAGTTTGAGGAAGCTAAAAAGGGAGCTGCCGAGACATACAAGGGCCTCACATATAATGGATACCTCGCCGGGGAAGTTATGAATCTGTTTTCTCGATGGATGTACGAAGCATTATCTGACATTTTGATTATACCCAATTCAAGACACCTTGGATTTTTCAATGTTGCCAACATGACGGCTTCTCTGGTCAATCGTAGTCGGGATGGAACACACCTTGATAAACAGTGGTATAATGAATGGATGGCATATATGTTTAAGACAATGTGTCACGGTCTATAGTCGTGAGCCTCAACAAACTCCTATCAATTTCTCACAATGGAATATGTTGGTGTTCTCTCTGTAGGTGAAGGTTATTTGATACGGTGGGATGGTTGACAAGTGGGGATTCGGTAGTGAGCGGTCAATATTGCATCGTGTACAGTAAACAGGTAAAGGTGTGCATATCTTAGTATATTCAAACGGCTCGGTTGCCAGCAGCTGGTGATATAATGGAGTATGGTGGTCGGCTAATGGGGGGGGGGGGGCGAAGGGCTGCAATATTATGTTCAGGCTGATGATGTTTTAACGAATAAGGCACTGAGATCGACCAAGTTCGTTGAACATCGACCCTGTATGTCTTTTCGGGATTCAGACGGGACCCAGGTGGAAACTCATCCGGGGGACAAAGAGATAACTTACCAACTTGGAACTTGTATAGATACGACGCACAGAAGAAGGTGTTCATATCAGTTAGACACAGGCGTTATCAAACTTCTCTTCTACTAAATGAGCAGCCATGGAGCAAAGGAAACAGGCACGCGTAGATCTGTTAGCGAAACACAGGAGACGATAAATGCTACTCCTGGTAGATTCACATTAGTATGCTGTCGGAATTCTTGTCTTCAGATCCCCCTCCCCCTCATGAAACATTTTGGGTTACTGAAATATCGATAATCCGGACCAGCTACTGCCACATGAATTCAATGTGACATAGGATACGTTTTTTCTACTTTCAAGGTCGTGTTTGAGCAGCAACTTGATCATTTATTCCTCGTGATCGTTCGTGAAAAAACATCATTCCACTGCTAACCATCATCTTATCCACAGAGTGATACCTGGAGTTGGTGAGGCGTAAGGGACCCATTTGTCGGCTCAATCATGTCTCTCATGCAGAGATGTTTGAGTTCATGGAGTGCAGCATCGAAACTGTCGACGTTTGCAATATTATGTGGCCTCTGCATAAGTATGGCAACACTCTCCTATGTTTCTCTGCCTGAAACTAGTGAATCAATTGCAGTGAAGCAGTCAGCTTTATCTTTACAGAAGGAACCAACAAACGGCAGACATTTTGTTAAATTACCGGAAGTGAGTGGGTTGGGTTTACCTTTACAAAAGGAACCAACCGACGGCAGACCAAATGTTAAATCAACTGAAGTCAAGGGGTTAGGTTTACCTTTACAAAAGGAACCAACCAACGGCCGACCTAATGTTAAATCAACTGAAGTCAAGGGGTTAGGTTTACCTTCACAAAAGGAACCAACCAACGGCCGACCAAATGTTAAATCAACTGAAGTGAAGCAGTCATCTATAAAAGAGGACCAAACCAACTGTAGTAATGATGTACTTAGATCATTATACAAGACATATCACACATTTCCAGAGTCTGGCGTGTGGCTGAAAGGCTTGAAGAAGAGAAGCCATGATATGTTTTGTGCCGTCGATGTGCAAGTTCGGGAATTGCGATGTCTTTAACATGTTTAGAGAGAAAGGAATAACATATATCCTGTTTTTGGGTGATTCACATGGCCATAAAAGTTTCATTGGTATGAGTAATTATTTAAGTAGTTCACCTGGTGTCAACTGCACTGGTATAATTAATTCCCGGAGGGGTCGTTTCCTTTCACAGGATGGCGTTTTACTTAAAACTGTAGGAAACGCGACGAAGGAAATCTGCAGTTCTTGTCATGTGGCAACTTTTCTCTGCAAACAACTAGCATATAACTGCACAGTTAATATGGAATACATCGGTTTATATTCATGGACTGAAGCTGTTAACGTTTCGGGTCATCCCGGTATTCCAACATTTCAAGGCCCTTTTGTTGAATATATCTTCAAATACTATCTCCATAACAATTATCCGGAACTTCTTGTTGTGTTCCCGCTTTTTAACCACTTGAAAAGGGAAATTAACATCACCGAATCCGAGTTAGTTGATCACTTCAAGCCTTTTCGAAATTTGCTGCAATCCACCTTGCCCCGAACAACATGGGTTCAATGGTTGACAAACCCCATGGAGTTTGAGGAAGCTAAAAAGGGAGCTGCCGAGACATACAAGGGCCTCACATATAATGGATACCTCGCCGGGGAAGTTATGAATCTGTTTTCTCGATGGATGTACGAAGCATTATCTGACATTTTGATTATACCCAATTCAAGACACCTTGGATTTTTCAATGTTGCCAACATGACGGCTTCTCTGGTCAATCGTAGTCGGGATGGAACACACCTTGATAAACAGTGGTATAATGAATGGATGGCATATATGTTTAAGACAATGTGTCACGGTCTATAGTCGTGAGCCTCAACAAACTCCTATCAATTTCTCACAATGGAATATGTTGGTGTTCTCTCTGTAGGTGAAGGTTATTTGATACGGTGGGATGGTTGACAAGTGGGGATTCGGTAGTGAGCGGTCAATATTGCATCGTGTACAGTAAACAGGTAAAGGTGTGCATATCTTAGTATATTCAAACGGCTCGGTTGCCAGCAGCTGGTGATATAATGGAGTATGGTGGTCGGCTAATGGGGGGGGGGGGGGGGCGAAGGGCTGCAATATTATGTTCAGGCTGATGATGTTTTCACGAATAAGGCACTGAGATCGACCAAGTTCGTTGAACATCGACCCTGTATGTCTTTTCGGGATTCAGACGGGACCCAGGTGGAAACTCATCCGGGGGACAAAGAGATAACTTACCAACTTGGAACTTGTATAGATACGACGCACAGAAGAAGGTGTTCATATCAGTTAGACACAGGCGTTATCAAACTTCTCTTCTACTAAATGAGCAGCCATGGAGCAAAGGAAACAGGCACGCGTAGATCTGTTAGCGAAACACAGGAGACGATAAATGCTACTCCTGGTAGATTCACATTAGTATGCTGTCGGAATTCTTGTCTTCAGATCCCCCTCCCCCTCATGAAACATTTTGGGTTACTGAAATATCGATAATCCGGACCAGCTACTGCCACATGAATTCAATGTGACATAGGATACGTTTTTTCTACTTTCAAGGTCGTGTTTGAGCAGCAACTTGATCATTTATTCCTCGTGATCGTTCGTGAAAAAACATCATTCCACTGCTAACCATCATCTTATCCACAGAGTGATACCTGGAGTTGGTGAGGCGTAAGGGACCCATTTGTCGGCTCAATCATGTCTCTCATGCAGAGATGTTTGAGTTCATGGAGTGCAGCATCGAAACTGTCGACGTTTGCAATATTATGTGGCCTCTGCATAAGTATGGCAACACTCTCCTATGTTTCTCTGCCTGAAACTAGTGAATCAATTGCAGTGAAGCAGTCAGCTTTATCTTTACAGAAGGAACCAACAAACGGCAGACATTTTGTTAAATTACCGGAAGTGAGTGGGTTGGGTTTACCTTTACAAAAGGAACCAACCGACGGCAGACCAAATGTTAAATCAACTGAAGTCAAGGGGTTAGGTTTACCTTTACAAAAGGAACCAACCAACGGCCGACCTAATGTTAAATCAACTGAAGTCAAGGGGTTAGGTTTACCTTCACAAAAGGAACCAACCAACGGCCGACCAAATGTTAAATCAACTGAAGTGAAGCAGTCATCTATAAAAGAGGACCAAACCAACTGTAGTAATGATGTACTTAGATCATTATACAAGACATATCACACATTTCCAGAGTCTGGCGTGTGGCTGAAAGGCTTGAAGAAGAGAAGCCATGATATGTTTGTGCCGTCGATGTGCAAGTTCGGGAATTGCGATGTCTTTAACATGTTTAGAGAGAAAGGAATAACATATATCCTGTTTTTGGGTGATTCACATGGCCATAAAAGTTTCATTGGTATGAGTAATTATTTAAGTAGTTCACCTGGTGTCAACTGCACTGGTATAATTAATTCCCGGAGGGGTCGTTTCCTTTCACAGGATGGCGTTTTACTTAAAACTGTAGGAAACGCGACGAAGGAAATCTGCAGTTCTTGTCATGTGGCAACTTTTCTCTGCAAACAACTAGCATATAACTGCACAGTTAATATGGAATACATCGGTTTATATTCATGGACTGAAGCTGTTAACGTTTCGGGTCATCCCGGTATTCCAACATTTCAAGGCCCTTTTGTTGAATATATCTTCAAATACTATCTCCATAACAATTATCCGGAACTTCTTGTGTGTGTTCCCGCTTTTTAACCACTTGAAAAGGGAAATTAACATCACCGAATCCGAGTTAGTTGATCACTTCAAGCCTTTTCGAAATTTGCTGCAATCCACCTTGCCCCGAACAACATGGGTTCAATGGTTGACAAACCCCATGGAGTTTGAGGAAGCTAAAAAGGGAGCTGCCGAGACATACAAGGGCCTCACATATAATGGATACCTCGCCGGGGAAGTTATGAATCTGTTTTCTCGATGGATGTACGAAGCATTATCTGACATTTTGATTATACCCAATTCAAGACACCTTGGATTTTTCAATGTTGCCAACATGACGGCTTCTCTGGTCAATCGTAGTCGGGATGGAACACACCTTGATAAACAGTGGTATAATGAATGGATGGCATATATGTTTAAGACAATGTGTCACGGTCTATAGTCGTGAGCCTCAACAAACTCCTATCAATTTCTCACAATGGAATATGTTGGTGTTCTCTCTGTAGGTGAAGGTTATTTGATACGGTGGGATGGTTGACAAGTGGGGATTCGGTAGTGAGCGGTCAATATTGCATCGTGTACAGTAAACAGGTAAAGGTGTGCATATCTTAGTATATTCAAACGGCTCGGTTGCCAGCAGCTGGTGATATAATGGAGTATGGTGGTCGGCTAATGGGGGGGGGGGGCGAAGGGCTGCAATATTATGTTCAGGCTGATGATGTTTTAACGAATAAGGCACTGAGATCGACCAAGTTCGTTGAACATCGACCCTGTATGTCTTTTCGGGATTCAGACGGGACCCAGGTGGAAACTCATCCGGGGGACAAAGAGATAACTTACCAACTTGGAACTTGTATAGATACGACGCACAGAAGAAGGTGTTCATATCAGTTAGACACAGGCGTTATCAAACTTCTCTTCTACTAAATGAGCAGCCATGGAGCAAAGGAAACAGGCACGCGTAGATCTGTTAGCGAAACACAGGAGACGATAAATGCTACTCCTGGTAGATTCACATTAGTATGCTGTCGGAATTCTTGTCTTCAGATCCCCCTCCCCCTCATGAAACATTTTGGGTTACTGAAATATCGATAATCCGGACCAGCTACTGCCACATGAATTCAATGTGACATAGGATACGTTTTTTCTACTTTCAAGGTCGTGTTTGAGCAGCAACTTGATCATTTATTCCTCGTGATCGTTCGTGAAAAAACATCATTCCACTGCTAACCATCATCTTATCCACAGAGTGATACCTGGAGTTGGTGAGGCGTAAGGGACCCATTTGTCGGCTCAATCATGTCTCTCATGCAGAGATGTTTGAGTTCATGGAGTGCAGCATCGAAACTGTCGACGTTTGCAATATTATGTGGCCTCTGCATAAGTATGGCAACACTCTCCTATGTTTCTCTGCCTGAAACTAGTGAATCAATTGCAGTGAAGCAGTCAGCTTTATCTTTACAGAAGGAACCAACAAACGGCAGACATTTTGTTAAATTACCGGAAGTGAGTGGGTTGGGTTTACCTTTACAAAAGGAACCAACCGACGGCAGACCAAATGTTAAATCAACTGAAGTCAAGGGGTTAGGTTTACCTTTACAAAAGGAACCAACCAACGGCCGACCTAATGTTAAATCAACTGAAGTCAAGGGGTTAGGTTTACCTTCACAAAAGGAACCAACCAACGGCCGACCAAATGTTAAATCAACTG
>JAXDRA010000845.1:0-30299 GCA_034190875.2 Urechis unicinctus
TTTCCTCGCGTATGGCCCAATTTGCCCAAACCATTTACTTGGGCAGATACGAATCCTAACCGGTGCGAAGCCGATGCGTCAAAATAGCTAATATGCTGACCTAAATTAACATATACGATTAGCAGTCTGTAATATAACCAACGTTATGTTGAGGATTTAAATTGTCTCGTGCTTTGTCCACCCAGTGAATGACATGCACATGCGTTGTAGGGATCTCATGAGGAAGCACCGCTTGTTAATAACTAGCCGACCCATTGAAATGATGAACCGTCTACTATTCAGGCAGGTTTGGAAATGACCACTGAAGATAGATAAGGGGTAGAAACCCGAGCAAGAACTCTCGATTCAACTGTAGACCCCGTCCTCGTGGAAAAGCTTCAGTCCGACCGTGATTATTGCTGTGTGGTTAATTCTGGCTAGAGAGCACAATGCGAGAAAATGTGGGATGAAATTTGCCAGATTGGTATCCTTTCCAAAAATCGGTCAAATCATTGGTCCCGGGAGACTTCGTTTCCTTTAGTATGATGTTATCATGCATGGATTTGCTTTCAGTTTTGCATTTTAAAACCATGACCCGTTTTTTTCATAATCACAAATGGATGGGGTTTAGTTGAAGCTAAACTAGACACAAATGTGCTACTTATGTCATATGCACACTAGGACCATACCCCATCTAAATTTATACCCCACCAATAAAACAAAAAATATTCACATTCATGTTAAACTTAGGGGGGTTTATGTTCTCAAAAGATAGTCGGTGCGCCTTGTGGGGGTTTTTTTTTGTGTCGGGGCCCATTTGTAAAAAACCAAAACAATTTTAAAACGAAATGGGCGTGTCCATTTTCCCTAATGGTCATTCTTTGTACTTACTGTTCATAAAAAGTTGGTGTCTTGATGCATATTTCGTGTTAATTTTTCAATTTTTTCCTATGCCTGACCTGTCAAAGGAAATGGTTTTTTCCCCAAATTTCATCGGGTTGGGAAAATCCCACCTTTGTTTTTTTTCCAAGTATGGTTTAGAATCACAATGCAGGGGTTTCCCCTTTTTCTTCACGGGTTGTAAAAACGAAGCCTGAAAACGGGGAATAGAAAGCGAAAAGGACCTCGAAATGAAAACCTTGCGCTAATCAATTAGGGGGCATGAAGGAAATGTAAAATTGGGTTTAAATTACTTTCATAACGAGGTGCCAAATGTATTTGGGGAAGCGGGGAGGGTTGGAGCTCTCCTCAAATGCCTCTGCCACTGGGACAAAAACGGCTTTCCACATCTCCCCGAATCATCTATTTTTAGGGGAAAGGAATATTTTGAGCTTGTCTACCAGTAAAACTTTTTTTCTAAATAGGGGAAGCCTCGAAAAGCAGAAATTTTTTTATTTCTTTTCAAAATATATCAAAAGGGGCTTCCTTAATTGATAAAATAGTTTTGGGCCGTAAAAAGGGTTTTAAAACTTTTGGAATTTTTTTCACGAATTTTGTAGCCTTTTTTCAAATCAAACAACTATTGGTTTTTCAGTCTGTCAAAATTGCACTAATGTATAATCGTGAAAAAAATTTCTTTTCGTCTGCAAGAGACAGGCCCTTTGATTTTTGAAATTACATCCTTCAAATCCATAAACCAGCAATTTTTTGCTGGGGAAAATTTTGCTTATTTTACACAAAGGCACCCAATTCCCTTTCTAAAATTTTTTTTCGAATGGTGACTTTCCCGTTTTGCAAACAAAAATCACACCGAACAGTGGATTTCGCTACAAAGTGGGCCAAAATCCAAAGATACGGGAACCCCCCTTAAAAACTTCGTGGTTCCTTAAAAGCCCCCAATGGAAAAGGGTCATTTTTCTGGGTGTCATATGTCCCATCCCAAGAAAAACCCAATTGACTTTCTGGGTTTTCTAGTTCACAAGGGTTAAAGAATGGTTCCCAGATAGGTTGGGCATAATTAAAATGACACAGGATGGGTTTTGACGCATTTTAAAGTTCAAAACACCTAGGGAAGGGGATTCCTTTCCCTTTTTTGGGTTTATCTCATAAATACAAAACGTTTGTAAAACTTAAAATTAACAAGTTAACACTCTTTTAATAAACAACACTTCAAGGATAAAAATTCGGAAACCAGGTGGGCGAAAGACATGAAAACGAGCTTTTTTTACGAATAAACTTCCCAATCTCGGACCCTCTTCACTCCTTTTTTTATCCGAAATAACTTTCCCATCAATGAAAACAATTCCTTCGGTAATAAACTATTTTTGTAATTATTTGTTGGGATAAGGGGGTTTTTAAGGGTGCTTTTCCAAGTGGGGGTATTTTTTGGGTGGCCAAACTGCCCGCTCACCGCTGCACTTAAAAAAACCGGGTGGAATTGAGCCAATCCCAGTTCAGGCCGAGGTTTTTTCTTCAATCAATCTTTTTTGCGATTTGCAGGGAAAAAATGTAATTTCAAGTATTCTTAAACAATCCCTGGGGTTTGTTGTTTTATGCGCGCCACAACATGGGATGTTGGAAAAACTCATCACATAAGCCAATCAGGTGGCCCTTTTATAACTATAAAACTTTTTTTTCCCCAAATATTTTAAACACTGACAAGCAACCGCGACAACGGGATTGTTCATTCCCTCGAGGGTACTCACATTTATATTTTTCTTTTTTATTTGTCTTGGGGGGCATAATTAATCCAAATATTTTGATTAAAAGACAATTTACGAAATTTTGTCTATTTCAAAAACCCGATAAGAGGGAAAAATTTTTTATTTGGAAAAAAAAATGGATACCTCATAAAACCCCAACCCTTTGCTGTACTGGTTTGGGGTATTACCCCTTTTAGACCAAAACACGGAATTCAAAAAATATATCTTACGCCATTCTTAAAAAAATTTGTTTCCAAAATTAAACGCTGCTGTCCCCTTTTTAAAAAAGTTTTACCTCCCTAATTCCCTACAAAGATTATCTATATCTGGTCTGCTTAAAAGGGTGCAATGCCCAAAGGCCTGCTATCCTTCTCCAGGCAGATTGTTTTACCACACTACATCGTTTACCCCGCATAAACCCTCCGAAATAAAAAGGAGGCAGCATTTGCCCGGGTTTAACCTATGCCGGCGGACAAGAGCGCCGTCAAAAATAAACAAAAATGAAGGGTCACCTAATATGGGACTGGAAAAAAAAAACCGCTGTTTATCAAACACCTATTTAGCAAAATTCGTAGCATTGTTTGTCTCGAGTCAACGCCTGTCTACTAAATTTTTAATTTCCATACTTCCCAACCTTTTGTTCATCTGCCTCAACCGCGACCACCTTACAACCCGCCAAGTCATTCGGACAAAAAGGCCCCGGAAGTCCGGAGACCTGAGCTAATGCCACTAAAACCACAGACAGATCCCCCAAACTTGCTCGAACTCAGCACAACTGCCCTTTTGGGGTTAAAAGCAAAACACGCTGGCATACCGGTCCGTGAATATCCGTCTTTTCGTTTTTTTTTTTATTTTTAAAAACCAAAAGCAAAACTAATTGCAAAAAATGTAAAATTTTTTATATGCATAACGAAAAACAATGACCTAACAATTTTTTTTTCGTTTTTAGCCGCTTGTCCTAAAAAAACACCGCTGCACGCCACCTTTTCCGTTTGACCCAAAAAATCCTCATCTATTCTCTTTTTCGGCAGAATTATTTTTTTTGGTTAGTGTCTCTTTTTGGCCCACGAAAGTTTTTCCCCTACAAATTATTTATTTCTAATTGACTCAACAGAAAAAATTTTTTTAACATTAAGAGTTGATAATTTGTCAATATTTCCTCGGTAATGGCCCGTTTTTTCCCAACCAATTTTTCGGTTTTGGGATACGAATCCTAAACCCGGCAGAAACCGATGCTAAAAGATAGCTTATTGCTGACTAAATTTCATATACATTTGATCTTAATAAAACCAAAGTTTTTGAGGGTTTTTTGTTCGTGTTTTTCCACCAGTAAGACATGCCTGGGTGTAGGGTCCATGGAGGAAGGGGCTTGTTAAAAACTACCGACCTTAAATGATGAAACCCTATATTCAGGCAGGTTTTTGGGAAAAAACCCCTGAAATAGATTGGTTTGAAAACCGACAAATCCGATTTAAGGTAGTCCCCCCTGGGAAAGCTCATCGAAAACCCCGATTATTGCCTTTTGTGTTAATTCTGGGTAAAACAGCAATGCGAGAAATGTGGGAGGAAATTTGCCAGATTGGGATCCTTTCCACAAACGGTCAAATCATTGGGCGGAGACCCCGTTTTTTAGTATTGATGTTTTTCCCTGCATGGATGACTTTCAGTTTTTTCATTTTAAATCACATGAAAAAAGTTTCTTCCAAAAACTCACAAAAGGGGTGGTTTTAGTTTGAAACCAACTAAAAATAAGGACACAAAATGTTTTCTTCCCTTTTTCTAAAGCAACACTGAGGGGCCATACCCCCCCCCCACAAATAATATTTTTTTCCCCCACCAATAACCCACAAACAAATACAAACCCTTCTAGTTAAACGTTAGGGGGGGTTTAGGGGATCCCCAATGATGTCCCCCGCAGCCCCTTGTGGTAAAGGGAAATTTTTCATCCAACCCTTTTGCAACGAAATCGGGGAAATGTCGTAAATGGTTTTTATAAAAGAAGAGTCCCCCTTTTAAGGGAAAAATGGTTCGTGTCCATTTTCCCCTAAAAGTGTCATTCTTTGTACTTGACTGTTGGGTTTATTAAAGTTGGTGTCCCCTTTAAATTAAACTTTTGTGTTAAATTTTTCATAATTTTTTCCATATGCCTGACCCAACCCGTCAGGGAAAAGGTTTTTCCCCCCCCAAAAAATTTTTTTCGGTGTGTTTTAAAAAATTTCCCCAAACCCTTTTTTTTGATTTTCCAAATTGGGTTTTTAAACACAAAAGCCGGGGTTCCCCTTTCCTTCAGCGGGGTTTTTTAAAACAAACTCGAAAACAAGGGAAAAAGAAATAGCAGAAGTAAGGAGCCTCGAACTGCCAAACACTTGTCGCCAATGGAATTAGGGGCAGTGAAATGGGGAAGGGAATATTGGGGTTTAAAAATTCACTTTCATTTAACGAGGGATATCACAATGTGAAAGGTGAAGACGGTGGGTGCTTTGGGTTTCTCTCCTCAATGCCTTGTCCACTTGGCACAAAAGGCGACGCATTTCCACATCTCCACGGAAATCACTATATTTAAAGGGGGAAAAAAGATGAGGTGAAGCGTACATATCCCAAAAGTATAGAACTTTTTTTTTCTAACGAGGGAAACCTTTTAAAACAGCCCTTGAAAAATTTTTTTATTTGCTTTCAAAAATATCATCAAAAAAGGGGGGCTTTCCCTTAATTGATAAACTATTTTTGCCCCCGTTAAAAGGGGTTTAAACATTGGAGATTTATTCACTGAAAATTTTGTAGCATTTTTTTCAAAACAAGATCAACTATTTGTTTTTCAGCCCGTCCATTGCACATAAATTAATATAAAATTTGTGTAAAAATTACCTTGATCGTCTTCAGAAGACAAAGGGTCTTTTTTTGTCCCAAAATGGACCCCTCTGCCCTCCCCTAAAACCACCCTTTTGGGTTTCCCGGGGAACATTTTTTTGCTTTATTATCCAAAGGCACCTAAATTTCCCCTTTTTAAGTTGGGTTTTTTTTGAATTGGGGCTTTCCTGTTTTTTTTGGGAATCACATCCAACCCCCAGTGGATTTTTGCTTTCAGATTTTGAGGCCCTGGAAACCAAAGATCGGAACCTCCCTTAAAACTTTGTGGTTTTCCCTTTAAAGCACCCAATGAGAAGGGTACATTTTTCTTAAAGTGACAAATCTAATGTACACCATACTCAAAGACACACAATTGACTTATCATGGTTTGCTAGTTCACATGGGTTCTGAAAGAGATGGTTTTCTCCAGTATAGGTTAGGTCCATAATATAAATGACACGATGGGTCCTTTTACGCCATGTAATGGGTTCATAGCAACACATCGGGAATGAGATTACCTTTCCCTTTCATGGTGTATCTCCTAAAATACAATTTTTAAACTGGATTTGTAAAGACTAGAACAATTCACACAGTTACACTCTTATGTAAATAATCAACCACGTTAAGTCAGAGGATAACATATCAGAAGCCACTGTGGTCGTAAGTGACACATGAACTGAACGAAGCTTTTTATTACGAATAATCTTCCACTAATCTCGGACGCCGCTTTCAGTCTTCCTTTCACATCTCCGAAGTAAGCTTTTCCTATCGAGGAAAACATGTCCGTTTCTGTGATAAGTAAGCTGATTGTTGTAATTATTAATGTTGGCATGAGGTGTATGGGGTGCGTGCCAATGTGGTGGTTAGTTGGCATGAGCCAGAAAGCCTGACCTGCTTCACCGACTGTGCACTTAATAACCGGTGACGCCAGTTTGAGCCGAAATCCGAAGTTCAGGACCGAGGTTTTCTTCTGTCCATCAATCTGTGGTTTGCGACTTTTGACAATGGAACTAAAATGTAAGATTGCAGAGTATGGGCAAACTTGGAACCCCAGTGACTATATTGACCCACATCCCCTTGGCTGCTTCATTGGCACGTTTCTTCCTACGATCACACTAACTTGCCTGGAACTCACACAATGTTTTTTATGATTCTGGAGGTCGATAAGCCTGACTCCCCGAACACTGAACATGATTCCCATTGTTTGGACATCATATTTTTTTGAATTTTCGACTCGATATCTCTGTCAGTACAAATTGTTCGCAATTGACATACATATTTTGTGTCCTAGAGAACGTTTTAGGTGAACATTTGTTCTGTATATTGTACCCGACTACCGACCTCATTTTGCTTATCCTGTTATTGGAAAGTGGAGCGCGCACGCAAAACGATGTCACATTACTCGATATAAACAACAGTCCCTATGTCGTTTTGTGTTTTATGCTAGCGCCACATGACCTGGGTGCATGCTGGAAAAGCTCATCATATAAGCCCAATCAGAGTGAGCCCTTTGAGTATAGCTATAAGCTTTTTGCTCCCCAACTATTTTAAATCAACAGTTGACTAAACAACTCGCGCAACGCGATCATTTTTTCATTTCATTTGTCGTGGGTGAGCAAATTAGCTCAATATTTAGATTGAGAAAAAAAGGGGAAACACATTGACGAGATTATTGTCTTTAATACCCCCGACAAGTAGTAAATATTATTTATTTGGAAGAAAAAATGTTTTTTGATTCCGGCACATGCAATTTTAAAATAATTAAATTTAAGATATTTTGAAGGATTGACCTCATGACCTCACAACCCTGTGCTGTACTGGTGTTGAGGATGAGTACCTTTGAGACCACAAACAGCCCGGAAGATTATTATAAAATTATATCTTACAACTGCATTCTTAAAAAATTATTTGGTGTTCCATGGGCCCTTCTCCATGGCAGATTTTTTGCGCTACACTACATACTTTGCTTAGCATCCACCCGCAATAGGGAAAAGAACGCAACGATTTGCCCTGTCTAAAACCCATGACCGGGCGATCAAGGAACCCGCGTCAAAAAACAACATGATTGTCAACATAAAATGCGAGAGCTGACAAAAAAACCGCTAGTTGATCAAAACAACCCCATTTAGACAGTAAATTCGATCATTGTTTGTCTCGATGTCAACAAGCCCTGTCCTACTAATGTTAAATTTCCATTACTTCCAACCTTCAGTTTTTATCGCCTCACCCCGAGCCACCCTAAAAACCCGCCACAGTCATTACGGACGAAGGCCACTGAAAGTGCCCGGAGGAACCTGGGGCTAATGCACCACCACAGAACAACCCCCCAGAAATTGCTCTGAACTCAGCACATACTGCCTTTTGGATTGATAGCAAAAAACCGGATGTCTACTCGGTCCGTGAAAATACGCTTTTTTGTTTTTTGTTATTAAACCCCAAAAAAAACAAAACATAATGCAAAAATGTAAACGTTTTTTTATAAAGGGGTAAAGAAAAACAAATGCCAAATAAAAAATTATTTTTCGTTTTTTAGGGCCCCTTGTCCAGTAAAAAAGCACCGACCGCGCGCCACCTGTTTTTTCCGTTTGACAAAAATCCCTCATCTATTCAATCTTCTTTGCAGAATATTTTTCGATTGTGTCTCATTTTTTTTTTGCCTACGAAAAGTTTTTTCCCCTACAAATTGTATATTATTCCCAATAATTGAACCAAAAAATTTTTTGTAAAATTTTTAAGGAAAAAGAAAAAATTTTTTCGTTAATTTCCCCCCAAATTTTTTCCTCCCCCCGGGTTTTTTAAAAGGGGTTTTAAAAAACCAAACGTTTAAAATTTTTTGAGGATTTATTGTCTCTGTTTTGTCCACCCAGTGGGAATGCCCTCACTCGTGTAGGGATCTCATGGAGGAAGGCACGCGTTAATAACTAAAACCGACACATTGAAAAATGAACCGCTATATTTCAGGCAGTTGGAAAAGACCACTGAAGTAGATATGGGTAGAAAACCGGGCAGAATCTCGATTCAAAAGGTAGTCCCCGTGGAAAGCCATCGACGTGATTATTGCTGGTGTTAAATTTTGGCTAGAGAGCAGCAATGCGAGAAATGTGAGATGACTTTGCAGATTGGGATCCATTTTCCAAAAATCGGTCAACTCATTGGTCGTAGACTTCGTTTTTCCCTTTTGTAATGATGTATCATGCTGGGTGAGCTTCAGTTTTTATTTAAAAACACTGACCCCGTTTCCCTTTATAACCACAAAAGGAGTTGTTGAGTTTTGAAGCTATCTTTAAGACAAAAACTGTGCTACTTAGTCAATCACACTGAGGAAATACCATCAGTATATTTTTTAAAACCCACCCCAAAAACGACAAAAATATTTTAAAGTTCTATGGTAAACGTTTTGGGGTTAATGTGATCTCAAATGATAGTCGGGCAGCCATTGTGGTAAAAGGTTTTAATTTTCCGTTTAAAATGTTTAATAACAGAAAGTCCAAATTTTAATTCGAATGGATCGTGTCTTTTTTCCCAGTAATGTTTCATTCTTTTTACTTGACTGTTGATCATTAATGTTGTGTCCCTTTAGCAATTTCGGTTAGTTTTTTCATATTTTGGGGGCCTTTTTCCTGACACTGTCAAGGAAGAGGTTTTCTCCACAAATTTGCAAACGGTGTGTGGAACTGCCCCCAACCTTGTTTTATTTTCCAAGTTGGGGATTAGATCACATGCAGGGATTCCTCTTATCTTCAGCGGGATTGCTAGAAAAAAAGCCTGAAAAAAGGAGAATAGAAATAGCCCGAAGAAGGGGCCCGAACTGCAATCACAATGTCGCAATGGCAATTAGGGAGCATGAAATGGTAATGGTAAAAATTTGGGGTTTTTAAATTCCCTTCTTTAAAGGGTGATATCACAACTGTGGGTGGATAAGACGGTGGGGATGCTTTGGGTTTCCTCCTCAAGTGCCTCTGTCCACTTGCACAAAAAGGCGAGCAGTTTAAACCCCATCTTTCCACGGGAAAACATCTATATTTGGGGAAAGGAGATGAGGTAGAGCTTTACAATCCAATTTAATAACTTTATTTCTAAATGAGGGAAAGCCTCGAAAAGCATTGATAATTTTTTTTATTTGCTTGTCACAATATCATCAAGGTTTTCTTCCTAATGATAACTGTTTAGCCCCCCTAAATGTTTCAAGGCCCTTGTGAAGATTTTCACTTTAATTTGTATGCATTATTTTTCAAATCAAAATCAGACTATTTGTTTCAGTCGTCAAAATTTTCACATAATGAATTAAAATTTGTGTAAAATTTACTTGAAGTCCCGCAGAAGACAGGCTCTTTGATTTGTCAGAGTAAAAATCCCTGCAACCTCCCTAAACCAGCATTTTTGGGTTTTCTGGGTAACATTATTTTTCTTTTTATACACAAAGGGACCTAATTCCCTTCTAAGGGTTTTTTTTTGAATGTGACTTGCCTGTTTTTCAACAACATCCACACCGACCCGTGGATTTCCTACAGATGTGAGGCCTTATCCAACGAACAGGAACCTCCCTTAAATCTTCGTGTTCCTTAATACCAATGAGAAAGGTACAATTATCTGGATGTGACAAACATATGTACACCATACTCCAAAAACACACAATTTTACTTTTCATGGTTTGTGTTCACAATGGGTTGAAAAGAAGATGGTTCTCCCGATAGGTTTTGGTCTATTAAAAAAGCAAGGATGGCTTTTTGGGCGCATTTATTGTTCATAGCACACATAGGAGGAAGAGATTCCTTTTTCCCTTTTATGGTTGTCTCATAATACAATAAACTGATTTGTAAAGACTAAACATTTACACAGTTTAATAATAATCAACACATAATCAGAAAGGGTAAAATTCGAAGCCAAGTGTGGTCGTAAAGACATGACCACGAAGCTTTTATTTCGAATAATCTTCCAACTCGGCGCCTTTAGCTTCCTTCACAATCCGAAGTAAGCCTTTCTATCAGATGAAAAACAATTCCGTCGGTGTAATAAGCGATTTTTGTATTATTATTTGGCATAAGGTGTTTGGTCGTGCCAGGGGGTGGTTTGTTTTGGCATGGGCCAAAGCTGACCTTTCTTCAACCGCTGTGCACTTAAATAACCGGTGAACAGTTGGCCAATCCGAGTTTACGGACCGAGTTTCTTTCTTCTTAATCAAACTGTGTTCCCATTTGAATGGGGGCAAAATGTAATTGCAAGTAATTTGGGAACTTTGGGGAAACCCCCGTGACATATTGACCAAAATCCCCTTGGGCTGCTTCATTGGCCCCGTTTACACTACTTCCCACGATCCGCGTTGACTGGAATCTCACCAATGTTTTATGAAATCGGCGATAAGCCTGACTCCCGTAACACTCATGGATCCTTGTTTTGGGCATAAAAATTTATTTTGATTTTCGACTTGAAACTCTCTGCAGTCAATTGTTTTCGCATTGATACATTTTGTTGTCCATGAGAAATTTTAGGTGAAATTTTGTTTTTGTTAAAATTGTACCACCCCCCTTTTGGGCCCTTTTCCTGTTATTGGAAAGTTGAGGCGCGCCCAAGCAAAACGATTCACCATTACTTCGTATAAACAACAGTCCCCCTGTTGCGTTTGTTTTTTTTTATGCTAGGCCACAAAGACTGGGATGCTTTGGAAAGCTCTCACATAGCCCAAACAGAGGGGCCTTTTAGTTAGCTATAACTTTTTGCTCCCAACTATTTTATCAACATGACTAAAACCACCCCACCGGGGGTATTTTATGGTTTCCCTTTTAATTTTTTTAAATTTTTTTTCCCTTTGGGGGAGCAAAATCCTCAAATTTTAAAATTAAAAGACACATTTTACGAGATTTTGTTCTATTTTCACACCGAAAGAGTAAATATATTGTATTTGGAAAAAAAATAGGATACCTATAAACTCACAACCCTTTGCTGTAAATGGTTTGAGGATATGTATCCTTTGAGACACCACACACGGAATTCAAAAATAAATCTTACTGCCATTCTTAAAAATATTGGGTTTTTCCAAAATTTAAACGCTAGACTGTTCCCCTGTTTTAAAAAGTGTTTTTCGACTCCCTGAATTCCCTGACAGAAGATTACTATATTAAACTGTGCTGCTTAAAAGGGTGCAAATGCCACAAAGGCCTCTATGCCATTCCATGGCAGATTTGTTTGACTCTACCTACATAACGTGTTCCCCAGCATACCTCACTGCATAGGTAAGGCGCAAGCGATTTGACCCGGGCTTAACCTTGACGGGCGAGACAAAGGGGCGCCGTCAAAATAACCCAAAAATGAATGGTCCCACATGAATGGGGAAAGCGGACAGAAAAACCCCTATTGATAAACCCTATTTGACAGTAAAAATTTGATGCATTGTTTGTCCCCGATGTCACAAGCATGCTTACAAGTTGTTAAATTTCCATGACTTCCAACCTTCATCATCTGCCTCACCGCGAGCCACTCTACACCAGCCAGTCTTACGGACAAGGCCACGGAAGAGTGCCAGGGGACACTGGAGCTAATGCCCCTACCCAAAACTGATCCACAACTTGCTCTAACTTCAGCCCATACTGCCTTATGGAGTTATGCAAGCAAAGACGGACTGTCAAAACTCGGGGCCGTGAATATACCGGCTTTTCGTTTTTTTTTTAAACCCAAATGACAAAACTAATTTCAAACTGTAAAACGTTTTTTTATATGCTAACGAAACAGATGACACCTAACAGATTAGTTTTTCGTTTTAGCCGCTTGTACCAGTAAAAATAGCAAACCCACTGCAGCGCCACCTGTTTGCCTTTTTACAAAACTCCCTCACTATTCATCTCTTCGCAGAATTATTTTTTCGGATTAGTGTCTCATTTTCGGCCCTCAGAAAAGTTTTCCACTACAAAATGGGATATTATTCTACTAATTGACTCAACAAAAAATTTTTGTAACATTTAAAGTTGATAATTCGTATCAAGATTTACTCGCGTAATTAACCAAGTGTATGAATTTTGGAGGATTATTGTCTCTTTTTTTGTCCACCCGTGAATGACATGCCTGCTGTAGGGGTCTCATGAGGAAGCACGCTTTTTAATAAATATCCACATATGAATGATGAACCGCTATTTCAGGCAGGTTTGGAATGACCACTGAAGATTAAAATGGGGGGAGAAACCGAGCAGAATCCGATTCACGAGTCCCCGTGGAAAAGCTCAGTCGACGGATTATTCTTTGTTTTCTGGCAGAGAGCGCAATGCCAAAAAAATTTGGGGGGAACTTTGCCAATTGTATCCATTTTTCCACAAAGGTCAACTCATTGGTCGGTAACTTCGGGTTCCCCTTTTGTATTTTATGTTATCCCTGCATGGATAGTTTCAGTTTTGTATTTTTTAAAACACATGACCACTTTCTTCATAACTCACAAAAGGAGTGGTTAGTTTGAAGCTAATCTAAGGACAAATGTGCTACTTTGTCATATGCAACACTGAGGACCATACCCCATCAGTATATATTTATCCCCACCATAACGACAAAAAATATTCAAAAAAATCTATTTAACGTTTTGGGGGTTTATTTGGGTCCTCAAATGATAGTCGGTGCAGCCCCCCTTGGGGTAAGGTAGTTCCCTCAAATTTGTAAATAACGAAGGGTCCCAATTTAATGGGAAAATGGATCGTGTCCATTCCCCGTAATGTGTCTTCTTGTCTTGACTGTTGTCATTAATGTTTTGTGTCTTGATGAATCTTTTGTGTTAATTTTTTCTATTTTGCCATATGCCCCGACACTGTCAGGAAATGGTTTCCCACCATTTGCATCGGTGTGTGGAAACTGGGCCCCAAACCCTTTTTTTGATTTTCCAGTATGGTAAATGTAAAAATCAAAAATGCAGGGATTCCTCTTATCTTCGCGGGGTTGCTAAAAAGAAGCCCCTGAAACCAGGAGAATGAAATAGCGAAAAGAGCCCCGAACTGCCACATTGTCGCTAAAGGCATTAGGGAGCAGGAAAAAGGTAATGTAAAATTGGGGGTTTTTTCTTCACTTTTTACGAAAGGGGAAAATCAAACTGTGATGATGAAAACGTGGGATGCTGGGGTGGGTCTCCTCAATGCCTCTGTCCACTTTGCCAAAAGGCGAGCTTTTACCACATCTTTCCCCCGAAAACATCTATTTTAGGGGCAAGAGATAGGTTAGAGCTTGTACTATCCAATGTATAGAACTTTATTTTCTAAAGAGGAGAAGCCCCCCCGAAAAAGATTGATAATTTCTTATTTGCTTGTCAAAAAATACATCAAAAGGGTTTCTTCCTATTATAAATATTAGCCGTAAAAGGTTTCAAGCATTGTGAGATTATTTACTGAATTGTTATGGGATTATTTTTTAATCAAGAATCGACTATTTGTTTTCAGTCTGTCAATATTTGCACCTAAATTAAAATAATTCGTGTAAAATATTACTTTATCGTCTGCAGAGGACAGGCCCCCTTTGTTTGTCAAAAATGTACATCTCTGCCACCCATAAAACCACAATTTTGGTTTCCCGGGACCCTTTTTTGCTTATTTTTACACAAGGCACTATTCCCGTTTAATTGTTTTTCGAATGGGGACTTTCCTGTTATTGCAATTAACATCCACAACCCAACAGTGGGTTTTTTTACAGATGTGAGGCCCCTGAATCCAACGATACGAAACCCCCCTTAAATCTTCGTGTTCCTTATGCCCCATGAGAAGGATACGTTATCTGGGTTTGCAAAACAAATGTAACACCATACTCCAAGACACACAATTTTTCTTATCATGGTTTGCTGTTCACAAAGGTTGAAAGAGTGGTTCTCCCGATAGGTTTGGGCATATATAATGACCCAGGATGGCTTTTTTAAAGCTTTATGTTCAATAGCACACATAAAGGGGGAAGGGGATTTCCTTTTCCCTTTTTATGGTTGATCTCATAATACAAAAAACTGATTTTAAGACTATAACATTTTAAACACAGTTAACACTCCCTTTTTAATAATCAACACAGTAAGGGCAGAGGATAAACATATCGGAACCCAGGTGGCGTAAGACATGAACACGAAGCTTTTTTTTACGAATATCTTCCACAAACTCGGACGCCCTTCAGCTTCCTCACATATCCGAAGTAAGCCTTTCCTATCAGATGAAAAACAATTCCGTTCGGTTATAGTAAGCTGAAAGTTGTAATTATAATTTGGCATAAGGTGTTTTTAAAGGGGCGTTGCCCGGGGGTGGTAGTTTTGGGATGAGCCAGAAACTGACCTGCTTCCCCCGGCTGTGCACTTAATAAAACCCGGGGGGGGCAAGTTGAGCCAAATCCGATTAAGGACCGAGGTTTTCTTTCTTCAATCCAAACTGTTTGCGTTTGACTGGAACAAAATGTAGATTTTCAGTAATGGGGAAATTGGAAACCCCCGGACATATTGACCAACAAACCCCTTGGGCTGCTTCATTTTCACGTTTACTTCCTACGATCACGACTTTACTGAATCCTCACACAAAGTTTTATGAATCTGAGGTCGAAAAGCCTGACTCCCCCGGGAACACTTAACATGATTTCCCCTTTTTTTGGACATAAAAATTTATTTGATTTTCGACTTGATATCTCTGCTACAATTTTTCGCAAATTTACATACATATTTTTGTCAGAGAACTTTTAGTTTAAAAATTTTGTTCTGTATATTGTCCACCATTTTTGCCTTATCCGTTTTTTGAAGTGGAGCGCGCAAAACCCCCAAAAAGATGTCACCATTACTCCCAAAAACAACAGCCCATGTGCGTTTGTTTTTTTTTGAGCGCGCCCCATGACATGGGAAAGCTGGAAAAACTCATCACTAAAAATCAGAGTGAAACCCTTTTAGTATACTTTTAAACTTTTTTTCTCCCACTATTTTAATCCAAACATGGACTTTAAAGGAGACCGCCCCCATTCCCAAAATTTTTATTTTTCATTTGTCTTGGGTGCAATAATTTTCTCAAAAATTTTAAAGAAGACACATTGACGAGATTAATGTCCCATTTACAACACCTATAAGAGTAAATATATTGATTTTAAAAAAATAGGATGACCCTCATAAAACCCCAACCCTTTGCTGACTGGGGTTGAGGATGATTTTATCCTTTGAGACACAACAGCACGGAAGATTCTAATAATCTACTGCCCTTCTTAAAAATTATTTGTGTTCCAAATTTGCGCTAGACTTTCCATGTTTTAAAAGTGTTTACGACTCCCTGATTCCATTACAGAAGATTATCTATATATCTGGTGCTGCATTTAAAAAAACTGCAAATGCCACAAAAGGGCCCGCTATGGGCCAAATTTTCCATGGGATTGTTTGGGCGCTAAAAACTACATAACGTGTACCCAGCATACCCCCTGCAATAGTAAAAAGGGGCGCAAACGTTTGGGCCCGGTCCCTTACCTATGACCGGGGGATGACAAGGGGCGCGCGTCAAAAATAAACAAACTGAATGGGCAACATGAATATGCGAGAGCGAAAGAAACGCTAGTTGATCAAAACCCTATTTAGAAGTAAAAATTTGATAGCTTGTTTGTCTCGTGTCAAAAAGCCATGCTGACTAATTGTAAAATTTTCCCTGACTTCCACCTTCAGTTATGCCTCAACCCGCGAGCCCCTCCAAAAAACCCCGCCACAGTCATTCGGACAGAGGGCCCCGGAAGTCCAGGAGACAAATGGACTAATGGGCCACTTTCCAAAAAGAACATATCCCCCAGACCTTTTCCTGCTTCACACATACTTCCTTTTGGGGGATAGCAAAGACACGACTGTCTACTCGGTCGTGAAAAAATTTTTCCCTCTTTTCCTTTTGGTTTATTTAAAAACCAAATGAACAAAAAATAATGCAAAAATGTAAAACCTTTTTTATATGGATAACGAAACAGATGACACTAACCCAAAATTTTTTTCGTTTTTTGGCCGCTTTGTACAGTAAAAATGCACCGCTGCAGGGGCAAACCCCCGTTTTTTCCCTTTGACAAAAAAATCCCCCCCCCCCATTCATCTTCTTCGGCAGGAATTATTTTTCGGATTATGTCTCATTTTCGGCCACAAAAAATTTTTTCCCCTACAAAAAATTATTAAAAATTTTACTAAATTTAACTCAACAAAATATTTTTGTACCTTTAAGATTTATAATTCGTATCATATTTCCTGCGTTGGCCCGATTTGCCCAAACCGATTTACGTTGGCAGATACGAATCCTAACCTTTCAGAGCCGATGCGTAAAAAGATGCTTATATGCGGACTAAATTTAAAATAAAGATTAGCAGTCTGTAATTAACCAACGTTATGTTGAGATTTATTGTCTCGTGTTTTGTCCACCCAGTGAAAACATGCACTGCGTGTAGGATCTCATGGAGGAAGGGACGCTTGTTATAACTATCCGACACATTGAATGATTTAACCGCTATATTTAGGCAGTTTGGAAATGACCCGAAGATGATATGGGTAAAAACCGAGCAAATCTCGATTCAACGGTAGTCCCGTGGAAACTCAGTCGACGGATTATTGCTGGTGTTATTCTGGCTAGAGAGCACAATAGCTAGAAAATGTGAGGATGAACTTTCCACCAAGACATTGGTATCCATTTCCAACAATCGGTCAACTCATTGGTCGGTAACTTTCGTTTCCTTTAGTAATTGATGTATAATGCATGGATGAGCTTTCCATTTTTGTATTTTAATCACATACCCGTTTTCTTCTTCATACTCACAAATGGAGTGTTGAGTTGAACTAATCTAATGACACAACTGTGCTACTTGATGTCATATGCAACACTGAGGCCCAGTACCCCCAATCGTAATTTTTCTACCCACCAATACGAACAACAATATTCAACATTTCTATGTTTACACGTTTAGGGGGTTGATGTGATCTCAAATGATAGTCGTTTGGCCAGCCATTGTGGTAAGGTAGTGGGCGTCAAATGTTTGTAAAGAACGAGAAGAGGTCATTTAATGCGAAGATGGATCGTGTCCATTTCCCAGTATGTTTCATTCTTTGTACTTGACTGTTGAATACATTAATGTTATAGGTGTGTTTGTTTGTTTGTGGTTACTGATGTTAATTTTAGTCATACTTGAGCAATAATAGTTCGTGTTAAGTTGTGGGGCGAAAGTGTGGTGGTCTCCCCACAAAATTCGGGGTTGGTCGTGTGGAAACTGGCCAACGCTTTGTGTTGAGTTTGTCCAAGTATTGGTATTATAATCACAATCGCAGGGAGTTTCCTCTTATCTTCAGCGGGATTAACTAAGACAGAAGCTCTCCAAAACCAGGAGAATAGAAATAGCCGCAGTAAGGAAAGACCTCGAACTCCAATCACATTTGTCGCTAATGGCAAATTAGGGAAGCAGTGAACCTGGTAATGGTAAATATTGGGGTTTTAACTTCACTTTCATGAACGAGGTGATATGTCAGTCAGCCTGTGATGGATGATGGAAGACGAATGGTGAGGCTTGGAGTCCTGGCTCTTATCGGCTCAAGCGGTGCCTGTTCTGTACACTTGGCACAAAAAGGCGATGCAGGTTACCCACATCTCCACAGAAATCATCATGGATTTAAGCGTGGCAAAGGGGGTGGCGGGAATGGTGTTGTGATTCTGTCTTCGTTTTGGGGCTTTGTTGACTCGTCTCTGGTTCGCTGTAGGAGGAGGCCCTCAAAGGAGATGATGGTTAGATCCTTGTACATCCAATGTGAGAACACTTTCCCTGTTTTTAAATGAGGGAGAAGCCCGTTTGCAAAAGAATGATTACAGTTTTTATTTGCTTTTCAACAGAATCATCGGTCTGCTTCTCATTGATCAACATAGTGTGGCCATTGTAATGGGTTCAAGTGTTTGAGATTTATCAACTGATTGTTGAAGCATATTTTCAAAATGGTAAGATCAGGACACTTTGAAAGTTTGCAATATTGAGTAATTATTGGTTTTAATTCGTGTGGTCAAATTTACATTGAACGCTGGGTGAGCTTCGCTGGATGAATTACAAAGATATGATGGTCTCTGCAAGACCATAAAAAGGTGAAGATTTTGGTTGATGTACTTTGACTGCTCTTTATACACCAAAGTGCCTCGTCCACACTTGCCAAGTTGTTTGTCGAATGGTGACTTGGCAGTTATTGCCATCATCATCCACACCGAACAGTGAACTTTCGCTACTATTTATGCCATAATGTATGATGGTTAGAGCTGGAACCATATTAAATGTATAGAACTTTATTTGCTAACTGAAGGAGAATAAAGGTATCGAAGCCTCGAATCAGTAGCATTGAACATAATCCAAGTCAACACATATGATTAAAATGGTTTGCTAGTCTTAAGGGGTTGATGAGTTTAGCCATGTGGTTATCAGATGGCGTTGGGTTTTAATATTCACTGACACAGGTTGGCGTATGAGCATATATTTGTTGCATAGCAAAATCAGAGGAAGGAGACCTATCCTTGTTGATTCATAACAGCAATGTCAACTGATTTGCCACATAAATGATATAAATTCATCTATGTAAATAATCAACACCAGTACAATTGATAAACATATCGGAGCCAGAGTGGTAGAGACAGGAACGACGTTTGATTTGTCACAAGAATGTCCACAATCTCTGACAACTCCATAAAAATCAAGCAATTTCGAAGTTGCCCTTGCCTGGGTAACATTATTTTCCTCTATTATACACAAAGGCATGTTGTAATAATTCCCTTTCTAAGTTGTTTTTTCGTCGTGAATGGGTGACTTGCCTGTTATTGCAATCAAACATCCACACCGAACAGTGGACTTTCGCCTAAATAAAGATGTGAGGCGCATGATGATCCAAATCGAGTTACAGGACCGAGGTTTTCCCTTAAAATCATTCGTGGTTCCTTAATGCCCCAATGAACAAGAAGGATACAGTTATCTGGATGTGACAAATCATAATATACACCAAATCCCCAAGGACTTAACACAATTCGACTCCTACGATCATGGTTTGCTAGTTTCACAACCATGGGTTTGAATACTAGATGGTTATCCAGATAGTTTAGGTTCGGAGTAATATTAAAATGACCAGGATGGCTTTTGACGGATTTATTATGTTGATTTGCGACTTGATATCTATGCCAGTGACAAAGTACCTTCGCAATGACATACATGATTTGTTGTACATACTGACATAAAGTTTAGGTGAAACATTTGTTCTGTATATTGTACCACCACGTTGCCTTATCATGTTATTGGAAAGTGGAGGAGCGCATGTCATCAAGCATAACCGATAGTCAGCCATTACTTCGATTAAAAAACATATAGACATGTGCGTTTGTTGTTTTATGAATAAGCTTCACACAATGACGGAGGGCATGCTGTGGGAAAAGGCTCCGTCACTAGCCACTCCGAGTGAGCCCTTCCCATATAGCGGTATAGCTCTTGTTGCGTATCCAACATTTAATCAAACAGTGACGTGGTAAAGCAGACCGCGATATAGCGGAGATTGTCTCATGACCTAGAGTGATCGGACATTTATGATTTTTATGTTTCATAATGTCTTGAAGGTGAGCAAATAATTATAGCCAAGGTATTAATGGAGAGAAATGAGCGAGATTATTGTCGATTATACAAACGACAACAGAGTAAATATATGTATTTGGAGGAAAAAATAGGTATTCAGGAAATATGACAATTTTACAAAAATTAATTCCGGATATTTTGAAGTCTTGAAATCATGAACTCCCAACAATTTGGGGGGTAGGCATTAGGGGGGGTAGGGTATATTTGGGGGGGGGGGGGGGGGGGTGGTTGAGCGCCCATACAGTGGGGGCGGGGGGGGGGGGCGGGGGGTGGGGGGGGGGGGGTCATTGGGGGGGGGGGGGGGGGTGTGGGGGGGGGGGGGGGGGGGGGGGTGCGGCACACGATGGTGTTTGGGGGGGGGAGGGGGGGGGTGCGAGGAAAGGGGTGGGGGGGGGGTGGGGGGGGGGGGGGGGCGGTGGGGGGGGGGGGGGGGGTGTGCGGGGGGGGACTTGGAGAGCTCTGGTGGGGTACAAAGGGGGGGGTGGGGGTGGGGGGGGGTGGCCGGGGGGGGGGGGGGGGGGGTGGGGGGGGTGGTGCTGGGGGGGGGGGGGGGTGTGGGGGAGGGGGTGGGTACCGGTTTCTGAATCCGGGGTGGGGGGGGGGGGGGGGGGGGCAACACATGTGGGTGAGGGGGGGGGGGGGGGCCTCAGGACAGGGGGCGAGGGGGAGGGGTTTGTTGGTTGTGTTGTTTTTGTGTGTGTTGGTTGTTTGGTGCAGGTGGCAACCTGTGTGTTTTGTTTTTGCGTTGACACAGTGTGGTCAGTTGGGGGTGGTTGGTGGTCGTTTCTTGTTGTGTTTGTGCGGTGTGTTAACTACAACAAGCAAAAGAAAAAAAAAAAAAAACGACCAAAAACAAACAACCCCCCTGCCCTTTGTACCTTTTTTTGTGTGGTAATGTGGTTTGTCAGGTTGCAGGGTTTTGTTTTGTTTTTTTTTTTTTTTTTGGGGGGGGGGGGAATGGGGTTGGTGGTTTTTGTGAACACAGTTTTGGGGTGGGGGGGGGGGGGGGGGGGGGGGGGGTGGGGGGTGAAGGGGGGGGGGGGGGGGGGGGGGGGGGGGGGGGGGGGGGGGGGGGGGGGGGGGGGGGGGGGGGGGGGGGGGGGGGGTGGTTGAGGAGATGTATCCTTTGAGACACAACAGCACGGAAGATTCATTAAAATAATGATTCTTACTGTTTGCCTGTTGCTTAAAAATTAGTTGGTGTTTCCAAATAAGCGACCTTAGACTTAGACTGAATCCACTGTTTTTAAAAGTGTTTACGACTTCCCTGAAATTCCATGGACAGAAGTTTAGCTATATTAAGCTGGTGCTCTGCATTGAAATGGCTGCAAATTGCCACAAAGGCATGCCTATGCCATTCTCCATGGAGACTGTTGTTTTGACGTACATCTATCGGGACTACATACGTGGTTATGCTAAAGCATAACATATGCAATAGGTTAGGCCGGAGGCGCGAAGCGATTTGACCAGTTCTTAACATATGACACGGGCGGAGTGACAAGGAGCAGCGCGTCAACCATAAACAAACATGAAATGGGTGTCACAAGAAAGTGCGAGAGCTGGACAAGAAAACCCGGCTAGGGGGTTGGGATCAAAAGGCACCTAATTAGACAGTTAAACTTCGATAGCCATTGTTTGTCTCGATTGTCAACAGCCATGTCTGGGTGACTAAGGTGTGTAAAATTTCGATGTGTAACTTGTTCCAAACCTTCAGTGCATGCGGTTGCCTACAACCTGCAGCGGCGGACCTGGGGTGCGTACAACCAGCCACAGTCATTAAGGACAGAAGGCCACGGAAGAGCCACGGCCAGGAGTGGTCGCACTGGAAGGAGCGAATCATGCGGGCACACCGACAAGAACAGTGATCCCAAGGGGGCAGATAGAACGTTGCGCGTGAACTTTGCAGCTGGACATAGCTGCCTATGGAGGAGATAGATAGCAGAGGACACGGACTGTGCATACTCGGTTCCGCTGAATGATCGGCGTCTTGTAGTTTTGGGGGAGGATGGAAAAAAAATGAACAAAACATTAATGCAAAACCTGTTAAAAACTTTTTTAATTTTTTGGGGCGCTAGAGCGAAAAACGACTGTTGACAACTGGGGAACAGCTTAGTTTTCGTGTTTTTAGCGCGGGACCAGTTAAAAATAGCACCGACTGCAGCGGCCACCGTTTCAGTTTGACACAAAAACTCCTCATCTTATTCAATCTCTTCGGAGAATTATTTTTCGGATTAGTGTGCATTTCGCGCTATACAGGAAAAGTTTTTTACACTACAAAATTTGCTAATATTCTACTAATTGAACGCAACAGAAAGTATTTTTGTAACATTTAAGGGAGTGTGATTAATGTCGGAGCAATCAATTTCTCGCGCGGTAATGGCCGCAGGTGAATTTGCCCAAAAAGGCCGATTGTGGGCGGTTGTCGTGCATGGGATACGAATCCTAGCATGAGCAGAAAGCCGATGCGATGCGTAAAAGATAAGACAGCGCTTATAGGGTGTTACATAAATTAACGGGTAATGAGGGAGGGCGGAGGAGGGCAGCTGTGAATATAACCACGGTCTGTAGGGGTTGAGGAATTTATGTGGTCAATCGAGGTGTGTGGTGGTGGGGCCACGAGGCCAGTGAATGACATGGCACTGGGGGGGCGTGTAGGGTAGTGCTTAATGGATGAAGGCACGGGGGGGGGGGGGGGGTGCTGTGGTGAATAAGTGGGGGAGGACGACCTATGCCGGGACACATTGGAAATGATGGAACGCGACAGATTCAGGCAGGGTTGTGTGGAAATGACCACTGTGAAGATGGGAGATATGGGTAGAAAACCGAGCAGAAATCGCGATTAAACGGTATCGTCCCACGTGGAAAAGATGCAGCGACCGTGGATTATTGGCTGGCGTGTTAATTCTGGCGGGGGGGGTGAGAAGCAGCAATGCGAAAGAAATGTGGAGGATGAACGTTGCCAGATGGTATCCATTTTCCAACGCAACGGTCAACTCCATTGGGCGGTAGAATCGTTTCCTTTAGTATTGATGTTTATCATGCATGATGAGCTTTCAGTTGGTGTGATTTTAAATCCAAGACCCCAGTTTCTTCATAACTCACCAATGGGAGTGGTGAGTTTGAAGCTAATCTAAGGGACACAACGGTGCTTAGGTCTTAGGTGTGCACACTGAGATCTGCGATAAGCCATGAGGACCAGTACCCCATCGCTTATATATTTATGATACCCCACCAATTAAGACTCAAGGCAAATAGGTATCAAAGCTTGCTATGTTAGTAAACGTTAGGGGGTTGATGTGATCTCACATGAGGTGTAGCCCCCCCGGTGCATGGCCATTGTGGTAAGGTAGTTGTCGTCAAATTGTTGTAAATACAGA
Source organism: Urechis unicinctus (assembly GCA_034190875.2). Lineage (NCBI taxonomy): Eukaryota > Metazoa > Annelida > Polychaeta > Xenopneusta > Urechidae > Urechis > Urechis unicinctus. The sequence goes on from JAXDRA010000845.1 coordinate 23,414, forward strand.
AGAGTCCAATTTAATGCGAAGATGGATCGTGTCCAATTTCCAGTAATGTGTCAGTATTCTGGACTGGACTGTTGATCATTAATGTTAGGGTGTAACGGCTGGATGCGATATGGTCGTGTTAATTAAGTCCCATATTTTGCCCGATGCATGACACTGTCAAGGAAGATGGGTTCGTGTCTTGGTCGCCCGACGAGAAATGTGTGGGCATCTGTTGGTGGAAACTGTCGGGACACCGCCAACAGTTTGGTTTGATTTTTCGTGCAGAGTTGCTGTCGTGATTGTAGAATCGGGAGCAGTGTTGCAAGTGGGGATGTCCTGCTATTCTTCAGCAGGATTTGCTAGAAACCAGAAGATCTGAAATACAAGGGAGAGATTATGAGGAAGGAGCGAAGAGAAGAAGAGGGGGGAGGCGCTCGAACTGCAATCACATGTGTCGCTAATGGGCATTATTTAGCGTTGAGCAGTGAATGGGTGTAAGGGGTGGTGGGGGTGTGTTGAACTTCACTTTCATTAACGAGGTGTATATCAACACTGTGAGTGGATGAAGACGATGGTGTGATGCTTTGGAATGCTCTCCTCAAGTTGCCTCTGTTCAACTGGGTCGAACTGAAAACGTGCGATGGCAGTTTACCATCGTGCAACAGAAACTCATCTATATTTAGGGTGCAAGGAGATGATTGGTTAGAGCTGTGTACATATCCAATGTATAGAACTTGGTTGGGCGGTTTGTCTAAATGAGGGAGAAAGCCTCGACGATATCAATGAGGTAAGTGATAAGTATTTGGGCGTGGTGTCAACAATAGAATCAAAAGGTTGCTTTCCCTGGGGGGGGGTAATCCATTGAGAAACTAGTTTTAAGCCAGGTAGTAATGGTTTCAAGGGCATTGTGTGAGATTTATTCACGAGATGTGGGTGTATTCAGGATTTTCAAATCCAAGATAAGACTAGTGTTGTTTAAGTCTGTGCAATATAGTGCCATAAATGAATATAAATTCGTTGTGTTAAAATATTACCATTGATCGTTGGGAGAGAGAACAGGCTCTTTGATTTGTCAAGAATTGTACATCTCTGCAACTCCATAAAACCAGCATTTTGGTTGCCTGGGTGGTAAAGTATTTGCGATATTATACACAAAGGAACCTAATTCCCTTTCGAAGGTGGTTGTGTTTGCGAATGGTGGACTGGCCTGTTATCGCAATAAACAGGTGGGGGCCACAGCCGAACAGTGGACTTTCGCTCCAGAATGTGAGCCATGAATCCAACGATACAGGTAATCCTGGGCGCATTTAAATTCTTCGCTGGGTCCTTAATGCTACTCAATGAGAAAGGATACAGTTATCTGGAGCTGACAAATCATAATGTTACACATTATCAAAAACACCAATTGAACTTATCATGGGTTTCTAGTTCACAAGGGTTAAAGGAGGAGGGTGTTTCTCCAGATAGGTTTGAATAGCGAGGTCATAATCATTATATAAAATGACACAGGGATGGCTTGTTGGACAGCATGGTTTATTGTTTCAATAGCACACATAGGAGGAAGGAGATTACCTTTCCCTTTCATGGTGTTATATCATAACAGACACTAAACTTATTTTGGAAAGACTATAACATTTTAACACAGTTAACACTCTTGATTAAATAATCAACGGACAGTAAAGTCAGATGGATTATAACATATCGGAAGCCAAGTGTGGTCGTTAAGGACAGTGAACGACGAAAGCTTATTTTTTAACGAATAATCTTCCACAGGTCTCGGACTCCTTCTGGGTCAGATTTCGGTTCAACATATCGCGAAGTAAGCCTTTCCTATCAGATGTGAAAAAACAATATCCGTTCGTGATTGAGTGTGGAGTAAGCTGATTGTTGTAATTATATTATGGTGGCATAAGGGTTTTGTTTAAGGGTGTGCGTGCCAAGGGTGGTGTTAGTTTTGGCATGAGCCAGAAGCTGACCTGCTTCAAGCCGGCTGTGCCTTAAATAAACCGGGTGGAACAAGTTGATGGGCCAAAGTCCGAGTTACGGACGCCTAGGTTTTTCTTTTCAATCAATCTGTGTTGCGGATTTGGTGAGCTGGGGTGTAACGGGCGGAGAGTGGGTAGATGGTCGGAAGTAATGGAACTTGGAACCCAGGGTGACATATTGACACATCCCCCTTGGGCTGCTTCATTGGCACGTTTACTTCCTACGATCGGGGGACGACTTTCTGGAATCTCCTCACAATGTTTTTTATGAGTAGGTCGCTGAGTCGATCGAAGCCTGATCCCGGTACACCTTACCTGATTTCCCTTGGGTTTGGGGCATAATAATTTTTTTTTTGGGTTTTTTGCCCGATATCTCTGGATTCAAATTTTTTCCCCAAATTTACATACATATTTTTTTGTCCAAAAACGGGGTTTTAAAATGAACATTTTGGTTTTGTTAAATTTTACCCCCATTTTTGGGCCCTTTCCTGTTTGGGAAAATGAGGCGCCAAGCAAAACGATGTACCATTACTTTTTGATTAAACAACCCCATGTGGTTTTTTGGGTTTTTTTTATGCTAAGGGGGGGGGGCCACTGCCATGGGCATTCGGGAAAAGGGTCATCAATAAGCCAATCGGGGGTGAGCCCTTTTTGTAAACTATAAGCTTTTTGCTCCCAACTATTTTAAACAACCGTGGGCTAAAGCCCGGGGGGGGGGAAACATTTTTTTTCAACCAATTTTTTTTTTTTCTTTTGGGCTTGGGGGAGCAAAAATTTCCTCAAATATTTAGAAATTGATAAAACATTGAAAGAAGAAATTTTTGGGCTAAATTTTACAACACCGAAAGGTAAAATATTTTATTTGGAAGGAAAAAAGAAGGATAGGAAAAAAAAAACCCAAAAAAAATTTAAAACCCCAAATTTACAACCCCCTTTTGCTGGGACTGGGGTGAGGTTTAAAAGTTTCCCTTTGAGACACAACGCCGGGGGAAATTCATAAAATTATATCCCTTTCTTCCTTGGGGTTCTTAAAATTATTTTGTTCCAAATTAAAAACGGGGTAGACTTTGGGGGCCACTGTTTTAAAAAAGTTTTCGACCCCCCGAATTCCATGACAGAAAAATCTTAAAGCGGGCTTTGGGGGCCCTTTTAAAAGGGTGCAAAAGCCACAAGGGCCCCTTTTTGGGGCCAAATTTCTGCGTGGGGAGATTTGTTTGACGCTACCTACAAAAAGTGTTAGCTAGCATCCCCCCACTGCAATTTGGGAAAAGGAGCGGGAAGGGGATTTTACCCTTTTTTAACCATGAACCCGGGGGAAAGACAAGGAGCGCGCGGCAAACATAACAACATGAATGTCAACAGAATATGCGGGAAAAGTTTGGAAAAAAGAAAAAACCCCTAGTTGAAACAAAACACCTATTTTTGAAAATAAAATTTGATAAACATTTTTGTTTTTCTCGAGTCAAAAAGGGCCTGTCCCGACTAAGTTTTTAAAATTTCCCATGACTTCCAAAACCCTTTAGTTTCCCCTGCGCCCCAAACCGCGAAACCACCCCCTCACCACCACAGGCATTACGGACAACCCCCGGGAAAATGCCAGGAGCATGGAGCTAAGGGCCCTACCAAGAACAAAGACCCGCAAAAACTTTCCCCTAACTTCAGCAAAATCCCGCCGGGATGGAGTTGATAGCAAAGGACCCCGGACTTCATACTCGGTCCGTGAAAAATACCCTCTTTTTTTGTTTTTGGTTTTATTTAAAACCAAAAATGAAAAAAAACAAAATTTGGGGGAAAAATGAAAAAGGGGGGGGGGTTTTTTTATCGATAACAAAAAAAAGATACACTAAACCCTAAAATTAGTTTGTTTTTCGTTTTTTGGCCCCTTGTACCAGTAAAAATACCCCGGGCTTTTCACGCCACCCTTTTTTTTTCCGTTTGAAAAAAACTCATCATCTATTCAAACTTCTTCGGCAAATTATTTTTTTTGGATTAGTGTCCCCATTTTTTGGCCTACGAAAATTTTTTCCCCTACAAAATTTTATATTTTTTCTCTATTGAAAACCCAAAAGAAAAATTTTTTTAAAATTTAAGAGTTTTATAATTTGATCAATTTTTTTCCCCCCGCTTTAAAGGCCCGATTTGCCCAAAACCTTTACGTTTTGGGGAGATACGAAAAAAAAAACCTAACCCCGGCCGAAGCCGATGCCGTAAAAAGAACTTTTAAAGCGGACATAAATTAACATATACGTTAGCAGTCCCGTAATATAACCAACGTTTTTGGTTTAAAGGGTTTTTGCTCGGGGTTTTTTTTTTTCCCCCAGGGGGAATGACATGCCTGCGTGAGGGATCTCATGGGGAAGGCCCCCAGCTTTTTAATAACTATCCGACACATTTAAATGAAAGAAACCCCTATATTCGGGGAGGTTTGGAAATGACCATAAAATAGAATGGGGTTTGGGGAAAAAAAAGCAGAAATTTGTTCCCCGGTAGTCCCCGTGGAAAAGCTCAGTCGACCCCGGGTTATGGGGTTCCCGGTTAATTCTTTGGAGAAGCCCGCAATGCGAGAAAAAGGGGAGGATGAACTTTGCCCCATTTTGGGATCCATTTCCAACAACGGTCAACTCAGTGGTGGGGAGACTTCGTTTCCTTTAGTATTGTTTTTTATCATGAATTGGGTGAAGGGGTTTCCGTTTTTTTATTTTTAAACACATGACCCAGTTTCTTATAACTCAAAATTTGGGGGTGGGGGTTTAGTTTTAAGCTAATTTTAAAGGGCACAACTGTGCTTAAATTATTTTCAATGCACCCCGAGGGGGGCCGTACCCCCATCAAATATTTATTCCCCCCCCAATACGACAAACAAAATTCAAAAAGTTTTATTTAAACGTTTGGGGGGGTTGGTGATCTCAAATTTATAGTCGGTTTCAGCCAGGGGGTAAGGTAGTTGCCCTTTTCCCAAATGGGGGGGGTTGTAAATAACAGAAGAGGCAATTTAATCGAAGAAAGGTCCCTGTCCATTTCCAGTAAAGTGCATTTTTGTATTTACGTTTATCATTAAGTGGTGTCCCTTTATGAAATTTTTTGTGTTAAGTTTTTCATATTTTTTTTTTTTTTTTTCCATATGCCGGGCACGGGCAAGGGGTGCCCCTTTTTCCCACAAAATTTTTCAGGGGGTGTGGAAAAATGGGCCCCAAACCCTTTTTGATTTTCCAAGTATTTGGGATGTGGAAACACAATTTCGGGATTCCCTTTCTTTTAGCGGGAAAATTTCTAGAAAAAGGGAAACTTGAAAAAAAGGAACTGAAAAACGAAGAAAAGGGAAACCTCGAACTGCAAACCCCATTGTCGTAAAGGCAATTAGGGAGGGGTGGGAATTGGGAAGGTTTTATTGGGGGGGTTTTAAATTCACTTTCATTAACGAGGTGATAAAACAACTTGATGGAGGGGACATGGTGATTTTGGGGCTGCTCTCCTCAATTTCCTCTGTCCATTGGGGACAAAAAGGCGATGCAGTTTTTCCACTCTCCACAGAAAAACATCTATATTTAGGGGCAAAGGAGTGATGGGGTTTGAGGGTTGTACATATCCAATGTTAGAACTTTATTTTTCTAACTGAGGGGGAAGCCTCGAAAAAAGCATTGGGAAAATTTTTATTTGCTGTCAACAATATCCTCAAAAGGTTCTTCCTCAATTGATAAAAATATTTTGCCCTTTTAAAAGGTTTTAAACAATTTTGAGATTTAAATTTACTGAATTGGTTGCATTATTTTCAAATCAAGATCAACTATTTGTTTTCCCGTCTGTCCAAAATTTTCAAATAAATGAAATAATTTAAAATTTGTGTAAAAAATTACATTTATCGCCTGCAGAAACGGCCCCTTTGATTTGTCAAAATTTTCATTTTCCCGCAAAATCCCCTAAAAAAACCCGAAATTTTGGGGGGGGCCTTTGGGTAAAAATATTTTCTCATTATCCCCAAAAAGGGAAACCCAATTCCCTTTCTAAAGTTTTTTTTTCGAATGTTTACTTTCCTGTTTTTTTTTGCAAAAAACCTCCACAACCCAACAGTGGACTTTTTTGCCCACAAAATTTTTAGGCCATGAATTTCCAAAGTAAGGAACCCCCCTTAAATTTCGTGGTTCCCTTTAAAGCCCCAATGAGAAGGGTACAGTTATCTGGGGTGAAAAATCATAATGTACACCATCTCCAAGGGGGCCCCAATTGACTTTCAGGGTTTTTTAGTTCACAATTTTGGGGTTTAAAGAGATGGTTCTCCAGAAGGTTTTGGTCTAAAATAAACATGCCTCAAGCAAAACGATGTCACCATTACTTCGATATAAACAACAGTCCCATGTGCGTTTGTTGTTTTATGCTAGCGCCACATGACATGGGCATGCTGGAAAAGCTCATCACATAAGCCAATCAGAGTGAGCCCTTTTAGTATAGCTATAAGCTTTTTGCTCCCAACTATTTTAATCAACAGTGACTAAAGCAGACCGCGATCATTAGCGGAGATTGTCTCATTGCCCTCGAGTGACAGTTAACTCGACATTTATATTTTTCATTTTTCATTTGTCTTGGGTGAGCAATAATTATCTCAAATATTTAGATTGAGAGACACATTGACGAAGATTATTGTCTATTATACAACACCGACAAGAGTAAATATATTGTATTTGGAAGAAAAAATATATTCCGGCACTATGCAATTTTAAAATAATTAAATTTAAGATATTTTGAAGGATGACCTCATGAACTCACAACCCTTTGCTGTACTGTGTTGAGGATGATGTATCCTTTGAGACACAACAGCACGGAAGATTCATAAAATTATATCTTACTGCCATTCTTAAAAATTATTTGTGTTCCAAATTAAGCGCTAGACTTGTCCACTGTTTTAAAAAGTGTTTACGACTCCCTGA
>JAXDRA010000846.1:0-16553 GCA_034190875.2 Urechis unicinctus
GGTTGCGCAGCTAACATATGGGAAGACATCTTAAAACCAAAACTCCGACACAGACTGTCAGAACATCGAGCTGCTGTTCTCAATAAAGTATTAGGTGAGTTAGTCGCTACATACGGTTATAATATTGCAAGATAATATCGAAGATGTATAAATGAAAGAAGACCCAAACGAATTACTTGTACGAAGCACTCAATGGCCATTTCTTGTGCGGACCCAGTGGTCATTGTAGGTGCTGTAGGTATGACCATGGGAATGATATGCACCGTTCTGCCGGGAACACTGGTTCAGGTAAACCAAACAATGATTATCTCAAACGTTGTGTAATTAACATCGTTTGTTTGGATGCTACTCTCGTTAAATTTTAACTAGCATTATGGTGTGGTTATTTTGCCTGTATGTAGATTGTGATTGCCTTGTTTGGAGCATGCGGCGGCCCCATTGTTGGAATGTACCTTTTGGGGGGAATCAGCAAAGCTGCTAATTGGATTGTTGGTGCATCCAACAAGTTTTGTCGTTCACCATGTATTTCAATATTTGTTACAAATTCACAAGTACTACTAGTGTATGCGTTAGAGTACTGTATCGATGCTGTGTTGACAGGGGGCAGTAGCAGCTGGATGGTCATCGTTCGCATTCGTCATGTGGCTTAACATTGGCTCCTTATCCACGAGATCACGAGCCAGGGTTCTAACTCCACCCCCAACTGACCACTGCTTTACCAACGCATCCATTATACAAGGCGATCTTAATAATACTACATACGAGTCATCATTTGTCCCTTTGGCTGGGTAGATCTATGAAATTCCGCTCTTACGTTATTAGTTAAGTATCAACAATAACCTACCTTTGCCACCCCCAACCCGCCCCCCTTCTGGACTGACACACATTTTGTTATTGACTCTCTACAGAGGTATTGGAAGTTTCTACCAACTCTCTTACCTGTGGTATACCATCATCACTGTAGCAGTGGCTGTAATCGTGGGCATGCTCGTGTCACATCTAGCTAGTGAGCACACAATATATTAAATTTATCGACTATGCTTAATTCTTTTCTATACATATATGGTTACCAGCATTATTTAGACTAGTGTATTATGGTATAAAAAGATGATGGTAAATGCCTCTTGTTCAGGGTATCTACAGCCTAGATTGAAAGATCTTGAAGTGGATGAGGACTGTTTAATACGATGGAAAACTGTTTTCTCCCTTACGTTTGATGGACCTGACAGCGAAGCTGATAAACAGGTAGGCTTTGTAATGAGGAGAATCCTGTTTTATCAGACACCATTTCTTAACGCACATTTGCATACAGCGGACAATTATGGGTTTCACAGAAATATGAACTCAACTATATATTATACAAGATAATATGTCAGTTACAGGTGGCCTTTAGGGACCGATATGATGGGGAACAGGTGACGAAGAAGGGGGAAGGTTGGGAGACTATTGCGCAACTATTGACTTTAAACACCAACGATGCCATGTGAATTACGTGAAGTCAGCATAACATCTCTAAGAGAGAAGAAAACCGATCAAGAGGCAGTTGTCATTATACTATGTTTGATGATTAAATATTTTCAAACGCATGGAAAATCACTCGTAGAAGACAAAGTGGCGGTAGGAACAAACCTCTGGAAGAGCAATTCAGGAAAAATAAAGTAGAAGATCGTGGAGGTAGTGGGGCGGTCTTCACATCTGGTGACTAATGGAAGTGGTTTTTTTATAATCGTTTTGAATCTAACAGATAATTTTTCATAACCAATTTGTATGGCATCGCTTTTTGACAGGTAGTTTAATGACATCTTATAGTGTCGTGGTTAATGGAAACCAACGGAGACGTGTACGAAGTAGCTACTGGTACATATGTAACTCAAGAAGCAGAGAAAATAGCACGGAAATAAAGCAAAGACAAGCATTTCTTAACATCTGAAAGATTAAACAGTGATAGACTTGCAGACGGACTGGGCACTTTCATATATCTAGGAAGTTGTCAGCGTTGACCAATTGTCCAAAAGACTCGCTGTACGTGTGTATTGCAGTGAGACTGTCCGAAACATCTATACTGTATGCTGTACACAATTACACCTACGCCCTGTTTCTGGCCTACCCATACCTATATTTGACACCTATAAAGTTAGGGTGGCATCTTCCCATCCCACCTACTTATTTGGTGCCAAACGTCTTGGGTGACTGTGGGGTGGGGAATATGTTGTAGACAACAGAGCATCCATCACTAGCTCATGCTGATGTAACGTATCTGAAATGTTCTTAAATTTCCAAAGACTGACTCTAATAATAGACATTGTGCAGTATATGATCCCATCAACTGAAGAGGGCGTTGATATCCAGTCTATCCCTTATTGAATGTTGCCAACTGGTCGCAAAAACTACTGTCGAGCTGTCTCATCGGCCTATCCTGCCACATACATCGACCGCATCTAGAACCAAACGTCGTCGCTTGAATTTCACGTCATCCTCATCGTTAGACTGGGTCAACATTGTCGTCTTCATTATCGAATCGGGTAGCAATCAATGAAATTCCTTTGGCAAAATAACGTCGCTAAATACGTGTACAGGGCTATTTTTGTAAATGTTATACTGCCTAAAGTTCTTTAAGTGCACAAGGCTATATGATGTTTACTAGAATATGTCAGATTACACCTTCTGCTATACAAAATCATTGGCCTATGTCAGTGGACAAAAAAATATCAGCGCTTGGCATAATTCTAACCATGGGTACCAAGCAACTTAAACTGTATTATAATATTTTTGCATTTATTGTCTGTGAAGTAACTATCTAAACCTTTTAGGTTCCCTGCAATGAATAACCTGAGTGCGGGCCACCATAAAAGCATCACACAGCACCCTATTACGAACCGAGGACGTAGCCATCTATTTTTCTTTTCCTTTATACTCTGTCTACTCAGCCTATTCTTCTCTGCCTCCACCCTCTTATGACATCTCTTCTGTCATATGACATAGTTGCATATAGTCTTTTTCTAATCTCTTAAACATCACTTTGATTGTGAAACCAAATGGATCAATCCTTAGTATTGTCCCTGGGGCTCGTGACAGAGTTTTTAATAGCTGCACAAGTGATAAGCAACAGACGTGTTCGTCTTCCGAGTGAAACTCCCGATAGTCTTTCTATACATCGGCCTCTTGAGAGGTGGTACTAGGCTGGAAAGATTTGATTTTAAAAGTGACATATTGGAATGCTGCAGTAACCTTATTTCAGCAGCTCTTAAGACATATTACTTAACAGCTTTACATGAATTGCACGTTCCTATTATCGTCGATAAATCAATTTAATTACTTTGAAGAATTTCTCTACGTTGTTATATTTACAATAACGAAGATAAACTGGACGAGAGCATAGCAATCACAACACCATTTCTTTGAACTTTGAACCCTGGTGGGTTCTTCTCCATCTAAATGTGTGGAAATAAGCACAGAGCTGTTTGTGTCATCTAGGGTGGCAAAGCGGGCGGTCATATACACGGATGTCTTCCAAGGAGTCGTATTTTTCCATATATTGAAACGAAAAGTTGACCGGAATGACCCCAAACAACCTTGACATTCAAATCTTGTTTACAAACAAGACAACGCGCTGCAGAATGTTCTGGTGTGGCTGGTGCAATAGTTGCATCAGATCAGATGCACCTTTATAAAGGCGCAATAACGTTTTAATGTTCAGTGTGCTACTACGCTTTCAGTTTGCTACCACTCATTCGTTTTCTTCGAGCCGTGAATATGTTTCAACGTTTTGCACAACAAACGAAGCAACTGTCAAGAAACGTGAACAGCATCAAATGTCGACACTTCTGCAGTCGCTCGAAACGACTCATGGTGACCCGTTCGGGATGGCCCAGCTCCTGGATGTATGGAGAGGACCTCGCAAGTAAGATGATGGGAAGACATTTTCGGATGATGGAAGATATGATGAGGCCGTGGGCAAGTTCTTTCGGTCGCATGTTCCCTAGATTTGAACTTGAGGAAAGTGATTCAAAAGATTTGCAGGTATTTTACTCAAATACCATATCTAGAATTCTGTTTCCCTTTTGTCCAGATATCAACAGTGGATGTCTTGCAGTGAGCACCCGATTGATTTCATTTTATCTATTGTATATACATTGCACATTATCGTTTTTTTTATCTAGAGTTGTGTGCTGTTTCTTTATGTTCAGATCGCTTATGACAAGAATCAGTTTGAAGTGAAACTAGACGTAAGTGATTACGAACCAAAAGACCTGGAGGTGAAGCTCGAAGGCAATCGTCTTACCATATTTGGCAAGCTAAATCAACAAGAGGATCAATACGGAATTATGTCCCGCGAATTCACAAGAGTGTTGAAAATACCAGAGGTAATTGAAATTGATATAAAAATAGAATAGCCTTCTTATAGTGTCAATTGGTAAGAACAAACTTTGTAATTCTTTGATTGTGACATGATAATTGCAATATGTTTCTGTTTAGCATGTGGATACCGATTCGCTGGAAACGTTACTGTCTGCTGACGGCCTGCTTCTCGTAAGTGGAAAGATAAAGCCCCAGGAGGAACTGCCATCGACGAAAATTAAAATCAAGCGAGATGGAGATGATAATAAAAATTGAAAAATACAATGAACTTTTGATTTATATATGCTGCTGGGCTGTTTGCATCATGGCTGTGGCTCAGAAGCTCATTTCTCATCACTTTAATTTGGAATCATTGCATGAGAGACAGTCATGATAAACAACGATTATCGGTTTTGTGAACAGAAATAAAGTAGAAACTTGCTCTGACTAACCAGGGCTGTAAGCTTTACGAAATTAACAGGCGCTCAAACCCATCCAACCAAACACTACACAATCGTAAACACTAATATAATATACACACAAAAGTAACACATTATATAAATGATATATATATATATATATATATATATATATGATTTGGAACCTTGTTTGAGCGACAATGAATCTGTGAAGTACCAGGTTGCCATTTCATTCACCATCATTTAATTATTATGGAACTAATAAAACCCCATGTGCAATCCTTTTCACAGATGTCTTCTATGATTGGGGTTCAACATTATTGTTACTTTCATCCATAAATGTGTGTTTTGTCACTATTAAATGAACATGATATGTACTTTACCTGCTAGACAAAAGGCTCTTGGATCAACCTTAAAGTTGAATGTTTCTCGTTTTGAAAGTATCAGTTTTGCTACATTGAGTTTGACAAGATAATGATTGCATACATAAGAATAATATATATATATAACTCTTAATTACAAGTAGCTCAAGATGAGGAGTCATTCGTCACTGAGGGTAGTGTTGTCAACTCTATGTTCTTCGCACATCAAGTAAGTTCCAGGATATATCCTCTGTGTGACGATTATACATATTCAAGCTCTACCTTACAGTCTGCCATTCACATCAGATTATCATGTTCTATGAGCTTGGATTAACAACAGGAGAGTTTTGATATATATATGAATGCAGGTTTGGCCACTTCATCAATATATTTCTGTTTGTTTAATGAATAATTCAGATGCAACAAGTATGAATCTTATAATATTCATCTACTTGAACAATGGTGCTTGAATGGTGTTATACACACAGTGTATGCATAGTTATATGCTATATGATATGGGATATGTATGGCTATATGCTGTGTCATATGTGATATGTATAGTTATATGCTCTGTGATATATATGGTTATATGCTGTGTGATATGGTCTATATGTATGGTTATATGCTGTGTAATATGTTGTTACATGCTGTTTGATGGTGGTGATCAGGGATGTAGCCAGCGATACGCACTTACGCACGTGCGTAACATCAATTTGAAATGTGAAAAAAGGCATCAAAGTCAAAAGCTAAGGGTGGGGTAGACTGGAACTGTAGATTTCTCCCGTCTGTGCGTAACATTCCTTCAAGCCTGGCTACGCCATGGTGATGTATGGTTATATGCAATCTGATATGGGTGACGTATGGTAATATGTGATGTGATATGGTTGACGTGCAGCTATATGCATGGTGATATGGGTTCAACGACATTGCTTCTCGGGTCGCAATTCATCTGCTGCACACGAAATAGCATTGTAAACCTAGCTGCTTTATCGACTGCGCGCATTGAATGCATAGCCATATAGCATACAGGTGTATGGTAGATTGTCTGGGTGTACTAAACTCTACAATAAGCCAATATGTTACCATACGATAAGACAGATTATTCACATGACTATCTCCTTGGTAGCCACTTTCTTGCAGTGAGCCACCTGTTTCGTTTACTGTTGCGATTGCTTGGGGATTGTATGTCTCGTCAGTTTACAGGTCGTAAAAGCCTGTGTCACATATGTTGCTCAATCTGAACAGCAGATCTAGTATTGCTATTCGCCGCTTTGCACTTCGATTCTCTTACCTTATAGCTACCGGGATATTACGAATGAAAATATTTACTTGGCGCACGGTATTGTGTAGAATGTGTTCGATGTTAACCTAATACATTAACCAACAAGACATAAAACTCTTTTCTGATTGGTTAGAGTACGAGAGGAGACCTGATCCTGCCACCATTTCGCGTTAGAATATAGGCTTTCAGAGAGGACAATACTTACATGAATATATGGCAGGTTCGTGAAAACTACATCTGTTCAATATACTAACAGTTCGTAACATTTTATGGAGAATATATAAGTAAAGAAATGTTTGAGCATGGGTAATTCCTACTCAGTGTGTGTAAATCACCGCTCTGAAATACAATTACATTTTGATAACCCAGTAGTTGCTTTGTTGCCCCGATCATATCTGGTGATAAATTCCGCTGCAAAAAATACATACCTTGTTGGTTCTGTTTAGCGCATGAGGTAATATTACGTTTGATAGGTTTAACGACAGTGTATATGCTCTAGTATTTAGATTCAAAGATGGTCAATATCAGTGGACTAATAAATAGCTTCGCTTGACCTGATACCCGTTCCATTGGAACCAACCAACTTTGACATGGTTGTATCATATTGGACATTCAGGACTGGTTAATAAAAATCACGTGACATATTCAACATAACAATGAAAAACACTTTTTCAGATGAATGAATCGAGTATTGTAGTTTAATTCACTATGCGTTATGATGAATAATTAATGACCTAGAGCCAAGCCACACTATTTATTTATATTATAATTATGCAATAAGTGCTGTTGTAACTCCTCCGGTGTTATGATCGCATGGACTCCAATTTATGTCATGATGTCTTTATTTTGTAGCTTACAGCACAACTAACGTATTGCACTGGGCTGACTACGTCGTCTTCGTCATCTTCCTCGTCATCTCGTTGGTTATCGGCGTCTATCATGCCTTCTCCGGCGGCCGACAGCGCACAACTAGCGAATTTCTTGTTGCCAATCGTCAGCTTGCAGTATTACCCACAATGCTCTCCATGATGATGTCTTTCCTGTCAGCCATTATGATCCTAGGGACGACGGCTGAAATGTATCTATATGGAGTTGAATATGCCATTGGACTCAGCCTAGCATACCCGATAGCCCTGCTAGTAATAGAACGTGTCGTTGTACCTTTGTTATTTCCATTAAAGCTCACAAGCTCATTTGAGGTAAGCAATACAGACATGAATAATCTCTAACCCATGTATTATATTACAAGCATTTGTAATCAGGTTTACGTTCAATGGTTTTCAGTTTCTCGAGAGACGATTCCAGTCTAAGGCTGCAAGAGCCACAGGTTCTTTCTTTGGGATAATTAGCAGTGTGAGTGCGATTATTCATTATGTGCGCTGCATCTCATTAATAAGTTCACTCAGTCCTATCAAGAATTAACTAACAACGACCTTGTTAAACAGATTTTCTACATTGGGGTTGCTATGTTTGCGCCATCAATAGCCCTCGAAGCAGGTAAGATAACATTTTGCTTCCGCTTTGGCAGAAGAATATATACAACCGAATGACCCTGTCTTTTCATTGTCATCGTCATCATGCACATACCTCTGCATTGCAGTCACGGGTATTGACATTATGATTAGTGTTTTTGTGATGTCTATGATTGCGACGATCTACACGGCTGTGGTGAGTCACAATTTAATTAATGGCAAGTTATACAAAAGATCGGCTTAATCCTTTTGAGAACCATCTGCCAAATGCCATGCCTACAAATTACGTAGCACAATAGTAAATATGCAACTTGAATAAGGATGAAATAATGGCTACCAATGGTTAGCATAATCACCCTTCAAAAATCCTACTTGAACGACTGAACGCGACGGACTAGAACTAATACAACACCATTTCTTTGAACTATGACCACTAATTGGTTCTTCTCCGCCAAAATGTGTGTATATATGGACTCCTATTGTGGTTCGTGTTGTTGTGTCGTGCAGGGCGGCATGAGGGCGGTCATATACACGGATGTTTTCCAAGGAGTCGTGTTTTTCATAGGAACATTCGGTATTCTCGTTAGGGTGAGATGCTATCCACATCTTTGAAGCGCAGTATATAAGTGAGAGCTCTTAACAAACAGGGATACAACGTGAATGAAAAACGCTTGTTCAGTAACCATAAAAACATCTGTAAATGACAGATGCGAAGTGATGCAGACATGAATGGATCTTATAAACTACAGCTAACAATGATTCCTTCATACAGGACGTATTTAATTTTGGTCTGACATTAACGCCTCTACATATCTGTATATCTGTCGAGATTGTATGGAGTTCTAGAACATCATAATGCAACCATGTACCTAATGCACCTTTCATGGGTATCACTCCAGCACCATTAATGCCGGGGTATCACTGCCAGGCCGCATCACTGCCCGGAATTGATGAGGACGCTCCCTATCTTTGTCTGCTGACTGTCTATCTACCACTGGCTGCACCTCTTATATCATTTTCCATCGACCGTCAGCTTTGTGAGGAGACGCCACGGGACTTCATCACGGACTAGCCTTTTTAGTTTTCTAGGCAAACGGGTGCTTCAAACATTAACAGACTCTATACAACAGCTACAAAATGTGTCCGATCCTATAGAACATCCCGCCCATTTTTTGGCTCGAAGAAGATCTCAAAACGATGCTAGTGTAAACATTATTCACTTTAAGAGTGGCACCAGCAAGTGCAGTTACTTAAGGGTCTTCACATAACAGGTCCACACGTTCTAAGCATTCACACTGTCATCGCGTGGGGGCGTGGGGGTTGAGTGGATGCACCTAAAAATCCCACTGTACTCAACTGATCATTAGGCAGTATCAACGGTGACGAAGCAATCATCAATATTTCGTTTTGAAAGTCAGTTGTGTGTGTTTTAGGGTTGGATCATCGTAGGTCCACAGAATGCATACTCTATAGCCAAGGAAGCAGGGCGATTACAAGTCAGGTAGATAAACTAAGAGTAAATTACGATCACCAGTGCTAAGAGGACAACGTGAAGGCAAAAATATTGCTGAAGAATAGTACCTCTTAGATGTGCACCATGTCAAAGCCTTTCTTCCTTTCTGCCTAGTTTAATGATGCATCAATGCGATGGACAGTTACTTCTCATGTCATATAGATTGTCATGCGTATTAACATTTTGGGAAATTGTCTATAAAATCTACAAATGTAAAAATCCACAAATGTAAAAAAATCCATCTAACACAAAAACATTTTGATGAGATTATTCAACTAGAGTCTAGATATATATAGATATATATATATATAGAGATATATGATATATATATATATATATATATATATATATATATATATATATATATATATATATATATATATATATATATATATATATATATATATATATATACATATATATATATATATATATGCATATATATATATACATATATATATACATATATATATATATATATACGTATATATATATATATACTTATACATATATATATATATATATATATATATATATAGGTATATATTATGTATATATATATATATATATATATATATATATATATATATATATATATATATATATATATCTATATATATATATATACTTTATATATGAAATATATATAATATCAACTTTGGTATTGAAATACACAAATATCAATTATTCAAAACTTAATGTATTTAATCATTAAGGGTTTGTCATTTAACTCTCATTGGTGAGGCGATACATTTGTTTTGCAGCATGTCCTTCGATCCAACCATACGCCATACCATGTGGGGATTGCTATTCGGCTTTGCATCGACAATAATCTATCTTTTTGGCTTCAACCAAGCTTCGGTGCAGCGATATTCGGCAACCAAATCACTAAGAGATGCCCGATTGTAAGTCCACTAGCACCAAGTCAAATTCTGCTTCCACCAGCACAGTTTCTTGTTGATTACTTATATGAATCATATTTGGTTTTGCATTAAGAGTTATGCTAGCTGGAATCCCGTTTGTTGTGGCGCTCAATGTAATCAATGGGATTTCTGGCATCACCATGTTCGCCTACTTCACACAGTCAAGGTGTGACCCTCTGACCAATGGCGATATCTACAGCGCTAACCAGGTAATCTTCTCCGGACATAACACATCTAACACATCCACCTTGGTCACAACTCCTACGACCTTGGTTGTATGTTCCAGGTTTTGCCTTTCTTTGTGAATTTGGCGTTCAGCTCCTACAAAGGATTCCTTGGACTTTCACTGGCTATGCTATACAGTGGCGCCCTAAGGTAGCAAAGCATATCAAATTATGTGGGGATACTGTAAATATTACTCATCTCCCATTAAATGTAATGCTGTGCAAAATATTTGCGAATCTAATTTCTGGTGTGGTAATCTAATGTAAGCACACTGTGAATGATTCCTTGCTACTTGGTGGGTTTTAACATTGCGCACTGCTTCTGTTGCAGCTCGGGTTTCCTCGAGTCTTAGCGGTTGCGCAGCTAACATATGGGAAGACATCTTAAAACCAAAACTCCGACACAGACTGTCAGAACATCGAGCTGCTGTTCTCAATAAAGTATTAGGTGAGTTTAGTCGCTACATACGGTTATAATATTGCAATGATAATATCGAAGATGTATAAATGAAAGAAGACCCAAACGAATTACTTGTACGAAGCACTCAATGGCCATTTCTTGTGCGGACCCAGTGGTCATTGTAGGTGCTGTAGGTATGACCATGGGAATGATATGCACCGTTCTGCCGGGAACACTGGTTCAGGTAAACCAAACAATGATTATCTCAAACGTTGTGTAATTAACATCGTTTGTTTGGATGCTACTCTCGTTAAATTTTAACTAGCATTCTGGTGTGGTTATTTTGCCTGTCTGTAGATTGCGATTGCCATGTTTGGAGCATGCGGCGGCCCCATTGTTGGAATGTACCTTTTGGGGGGAATCAGCAAAGCTGCTAATTGGATTGTTGGTGCATCAAACAAGTTTTGTCGTTCACCATGTATTTCAATATTTGTTACAAATTCACAAGTACTAATATTGTATGCGTTAGAGTACTGATCGATGCTGTGTTGACAGGGGGCAGTAGCAGCCGGATGGTCATCGTTCGCATTCGTCATGTGGCTTAACATTGGCTCCTTATCCACGAGATCACGAGCCAGGGTTCTAACTCCACCCCCAACTGACCACTGCTTTACCAACGCATCCATTATACAAGGCGATCTTAATAATACTACATACGAGTCATCATTTGTCCCTTTGGCTGGGTAGATCTATGGAATTCTGCTCTTACGTTATTAGTTAAATATCAACAATAACCTACCTTTGCCACCCTACCTCACCCCTTCTGGACTGACACACATTTTGTTATTGACTCTCTACAGAGGTATTGGAAGTTTCTACCAACTCTCTTACCTGTGGTATACCATCATCACTGTAGCAGTGGCTGTAATCGTGGGCATGCTCGTGTCACATCTAGCTAGTGAGCACACAATATATTAAATTTATCGACTATGCTTAATTCTTTTCTATACATATATGGTTACCAGCATTATTTAGACTAGTGTATTATGGTATAAAATGATGATGGTAAATGCCTCTTGTTCAGGGTATCTACAGCCTAGATTGAAAGATCTTGAAGTGGATGAGGACTGTTTAATACGATGGAAAACTGTTTTCTCCCTTACGTTAGATGGACCTGACAGCGAAGCTGATAAACAGGTAGGCTTTGTAATGAGGAGAATCCTGTTTTATCAGACACCATTTCTTAACGCACATTTGCATACTGCGGACAATTATGGGTTTCACAGAAATATGAACTCAACTATATATTATACAAGATAATATGTCAGTTACAGGTGGCCTTTAGGGACCGATATGATGGGGAACAGGTGACGAAGAAGGGGGAAGGTTGGGAGACTATTGCGCAACTATTGACTTTAAACACCAACGATGCCATGTGAATTACGTGAAGTCAGCATAACATCTCTAAGAGAGAAGAAAACCGGTCAAGAGGCAGTTGTCATTATACTATGTTTGATGATTAAATATTTTCAAACGCATGGAAAATCACTCGTAGAAGACAAAGTGGCGGTAGGAACAAACCTCTGGAAGAGCAATTCAGGAAAAATAAAGTAGAAGATCGTGGAGGTAGTGGGGCGGTCTTCACATCTGGTGACTAATGGAAGTGGTTTTTTTTATAATCGTTTTGAATCTAACAGATAATTTTTCATAACCAATTTGTATGGCATCGCTTTTTGACAGGTAGTTTAATGACATCTTATAGTGTCGTGGTTAATGGAAACCAACGGAGACGTGTACGAAGTAGCTACTGGTACATATGTAACTCAAGAAGCAGAGAAAATAGCACGGAAATAAAGCAAAGACAAGCATTTCTTAACATCTGAAAGATTAAACAGTGATAGACTTGCAGACGGACTGGGCACTTTCATATATCTAGGAAGTTGTCAGCGTTGACCAATTGTCCAAAAGACTCGCTGTACGTGTGTATTGCAGTGAGACTGTCCGAAACATCTATACTGTATGCTGTACACAATTACACCTACGCCCTGTTTCTGGCCTACCCATACCTATATTTGACACCTATAAAGTTAGGGTGGCATCTTCCCATCCCACCTACTTATTTGGTGCCAAACGTCTTGGGTGACTGTGGGGTGGGGAATATGTTGTAGACAACAGAGCATCCATCACTAGCTCATGCTAATGTAACGTATCTGAAATGTTCTGAAATTTCCAAAGACTGACTCTAATAATAGACATTGTGCAGTATATGATCCCATCAACTGAAGAGGGCGTTGATATCCAGTCTATCCCTTATTGAATGTTGCCAACTGGTCGCAAAAACTACTGTCGAGCTGTCTCATCGGACTATCCTGCCACATACATCGACCGCATCTAGAACCAAACGTCGTCGCTTGAATTTCACGTCATCCTCATCGTTAGACTGGGTCAACATTGTCGTCTTCATTATCGAATCGGGTAGCAATCAATGAAATTCCTTTGGCAAAATAACGTCGCTAAATACGTGTACAGGGCTATTTTTGTAAATGTTATACTCCCTAAAGTTCTTTAAGTGCACAAGGCAATATGATGTTTACTAGAATATGTCAGATTACACCTTCTGCTATACAAAATCATTGGCCTATGTCAGTGGACAAAAAAAATATCAGCGCTTGGCATAATTCTAACCATGGGTACCAAGCAACTTAAACTGTATTATAAATTTTTTTGCATTTATTGTCTGTGAAGTAACTATCTAAACCTTTTAGGTTCCCTGCAATGAATAACCTGAGTGCGGGCCACCATAAAAGCATCACACAGCACCCTATTACGAACCGAGGACGTAGCCATCTATTTTTCTTTTCCTTTATACTCTGTCTACTCAGCCTATTCTTCTCTGCCTCCACCCTCTTATGACATCTCTTCTGTCATATGACATAGTTGCATATAGTCTTTTTCTAATCTCTTTAAACATCACTTTGATTGTGAAACCAAATGGATCAATCCTTAGTATTGTCCCTGGGGCTCGTGACAGAGTTTTTAATAGCTGCACAAGTGATAAGCAACAGACGTGTTCGTCTTCCGAGTGAAACTCCCGATAGTCTTTCTATACATCGGCCTCTTGAGAGGTGGTACTAGGCTGGAAAGATTTGATTTTAAAAGTGACATATTGGAATGCTGCAGTAACCTTATTTCAGCAGCTCTTAAGACATATTACTTAACAGCTTTACATGAATTGCACGTTCCTATTATCGTCGATAAATCAATTTAATTACTTTGAAGAATTTCTCTACGTTGTTATATTTACATTAACGATGATAAACTGGACGAGAGCATAGCAATCACAACACCATTTCTTTGAACTTTGAACCCTGGTGGGTTCTTCTCCATCTAAATGTGTGGAAATAAGCACAGAGAGCTGTTTTTTTGTCATCTAGGGTGGCAAAGCGGGCGGTCATATACACGGATGTCTTCCAAGGAGTCGTAACTTTTTTCCATATATTGAAACGAAAAGTTGACCGGAATGACCCCAAACAACCTTGACATTCAAATCTTGTTTACAAACAAGACAACGCGCTGCAGAATGTTCTGGTGTGGCTGGTGCAATAGTTGCATCAGATCAGATGCACCTTTATAAAGGCGCAATAACGTTTTAATGTTCAGTGTGCTACTACGCTTTCAGTTTGCTACCAATCATTCGTTTTCTTCGAGCCGTGAATATGTTTCAACGTTTTGCACAACAAACGAAGCAACTGTCAAGAAACGTGAACAGCATCAAATGTCGACACTTCTGCAGTCGCTCGAAACGACTCATGGTGACCCGTTCGGGATGGCCCAGCTCCTGGATGTATGGAGAGGACCTCGCAAGTAAGATGATGGGAAGACATTTTCGGATGATGGAAGATATGATGAGGCCGTGGGCAAGTTCTTTCGGTCGCATGTTCCCTAGATTTGAACTTGAGGAAAGTGATTCAAAAGATTTGCAGGTATTTTACTCAAATACCATATCTAGAATTCTGTTTCCCTTTTGTCCAGATATCAACAGTGGATGTCTTGCAGTGAGCACCCGATTGATTTCATTTTATCTATTGTATATACATTGCACATTATCGTTTTTTTTTATCTAGAGTTGTGTGCTGTTTCTTTATGTTCAGATCGCTTATGACAAGAATCAGTTTGAAGTGAAACTAGACGTAAGTGATTACGAACCAAAAGACCTGGAGGTGAAGCTCGAAGGCAATCGTCTTACCATATTTGGCAAGCTAAATCAACAAGAGGATCAATACGGAATTATGTCCCGCGAATTCACAAGAGTGTTGAAAATACCAGAGGTAATTGAAATTGATATAAAAATAGAATAGCCTTCTTATAGTGTCAATTGGTAAGAACAAACTTTGTAATTCTTTGATTGTGACATGATAATTGCAATATGTTTCTGTTTAGGATGTGGATACCGATTCGCTGGAAACGTTACTGTCTGCTGACGGCCTGCTTCTCGTAAGTGGAAAGATAAAGCCCCAGGAGGAACTGCCATCGACGAAAATTAAAATCAAGCGAGATGGAGATGATAATAAAAATTGAAAAATACAATGAACTTTGATTTATATATGCTGCTGGGCTGTTTGCATCATGGCTGTGGCTCAGAAGCTCATTTCTCATCACTTTAATTTGGAATCATTGCATGAGAGACAGTCATGATAAACAACGATTATCGGTTTTGTGAACAGAAATAAAGTAGAAACTTGCTCTGACTAACCAGGGCTGTAAGCTTTACGAAATTAACAGGCGCTCAAACCCATCCAACCAAACACTACACAATCGTAAACACTAATATAATATACACACAAAAGTAACACATTATATAAATGAATATATATATATGTATATATATATATATGATTTGGAACCTTGTTTGAGCGACAATGAATCTGTGAAGTACCAGGTTGCCATTTCATTCACCATCATTTAATTATTATGGAACTAATAAAACCCCATGTGCAATCCTTTTCACAGATGTCTTCTATGATTGGGGTTCAACATTATTGTTACTTTCATCCATAAATGTGTGTTTTGTCACTATTAAATGAACATGATATGTACTTTACCTGCTAGACCAAAGGCTCTTGGATCAACCTTAAAGTTGAATGTTTCTCGTTTTGAAAGTATCAGTTTTGCTACATTGATTTTGACAAGATAATGATTGCATACATAAGAATAATATATATATATAACTCTTAATTACAAGTAGCTCAAGATGAGGAGTCATTCGTCACTGAGGGTAGTGTTGTCAACTCTATGTTCTTCGCACATCAAGTAAGTTCCAGGATATATCCTCTGTGTGACGATTATACATATTCAAGCTCTACCTTACAGTCTGCCATTCACATCAGATTATCATGTTCTATGAGCTTGGATTAACAACAGGAGAGTTTTGATATATATATGAATGCAGGTTTGGCCACTTCATCAATATATTTCTGTTTGTTTAATGAATAATTCAGATGCAACAAGTATGAATCTTATAATATTCATCTACTTGAACAATGGTGCTTGAATGGTGTTATACACACAGTGTATGCATAGTTATATGCTATATGATATGGGATATGTATGGCTATATGCT
>JAXDRA010000848.1:0-22281 GCA_034190875.2 Urechis unicinctus
CACCCCTGTCTCCGTACTTTGATGCCATGTCGGTCATTAGCCTTACGAGTGGCATTACTACCAAAGCAAAATGTCGTCTTTCGGGGCACAGGACGTCTAAAACCAACGGAGTCAGAATAAATATGTCACTTTTGCCATAGCCCGTGGGTCTCTTTTATACATGTAAGTTATTGATAGTGCTTGATTATTTTCATTTCATAATTAGATTGATATGAAATACACTTACCAGTAATTGATCCTGGCTGTTAACATGTAGCACATTTTCATTCTCAGTTTTATCAAAGCTAACTCCAACATCGTTCAATTGGAGTTTGCACCCCATGGCTAGTCTCTACTGCCATTCTTAAATAAACCTAATAAAAGTATTTTAAATGAATCGGCCCAAGCTTGCAAAATAAGTAAGTACTAATTGTAATCAATTTCAAATTATATTAAACAATAAATGAACATAAACTGACAATTAAATTCATGTTTCAAGAAAAACCATCACAAGTTAATTTACTAGGTATTTGTTCTACTACTTATGGTCACTTACAGACTGTACGCTTCCTGCATAAGATAATCTTCTCTTAGAAGGAGAAGACTTGACGTCGGCTGACGACACTATCTCAGATGTTGGTTTGTTCAACACCACAACCCCTTATTCTTTCATCTTCTCATCCACTGTACTGCACCCACATCTACGCATGAACATGAACAAATAAAAATCAAACACTTAATCATTTACATGAAGAATATTATGTAGCAGAATCAACGAGTTTAAATATATTTTAAAACACATATAAAACATGTACACTTTGCCCTGTTCTTACCTAAACACTTTGTCTCCTCGAAGAATAATAATCAAACCATCATCTCTTTTCCTGTACTGTGACAGCAGAATCTTCTTTCCCATTTCAAAGTGCACAAATTGGGGCCGGATCGTAAACCTTCACCTTCGTAAAGTCGTCGCCGTGTTTCAACACCGCAACTTTCACTGCTACCTTTTTTCCCTGGTAGCTAGTGTAAGTGAATGGTAGCATGTCAGCCACCACCAATCCTCTCAGCTTGATCGTAACGATGGGTGCTACTTCCATTTTCTGCATCATATGACAATAAACATTGCATTTAAAAAAAATGATATATTAAGTGTTACCAATTCGTTGCATAGAAACAACCTGGTTAGGTGGCTGCTCACATATCTGCACACAGCAATATAACAATAAATTGAAAAGCCTAGCCAAAGTCCTGAACTACAAAACCTTATTCTCCCCGAACATTGAACATGTGCATTACATATACACGGCAATATATTGAATAAATTGTTGAGCGAAAATCCTGAACTACAAAACATAACTCTCCAAAAACATTTGCTTTACATCAAGTATTTTACTTGATCGTATAAATAAGTTTCCACAACATTAATTATATTTAATAAGGTATCAATTTGTAGTGCAAAATTAATTTTTTTTACCTCAAAAATTATTTAAACTACAAAATGATTAACTTTCTCTCTTTTATACATGTAAGTTATTGATAGTGCTTGATTATTTTCATTTCATAATTAGATTGATATGAAATACACTTACCAGTAATTGATCCTGGCTGTTAACATGTAGCACATTTTCATTCTCAGTTTTATCAAAGCTAACTCCAACATCGTTCAATTGGAGTTTGCACCCCATGGCTATCTCTGTGTTGGCCTTCTCGTTCCAAAGCTTCACGGCCACTGATCCGACTTCATCTTTTATAACTAGCCTTCTCACTTTTTTTCCCGGTGAAGCCATTTCACCCTGTCAATATTGTCCAACAAAAAATCAATAAACAATAATAAAGACAAGTCTCTACTGCCATCTTAAATAAACCTAATAAAAGTATTTTAAATGAATCGGCCCAAGCTTGCAAAATAAGTAAGTACTAATTGTAATCAATTTCAAATTATATTAAACAATAAATGAACATAAACTGACAATTAAATTCATGTTTCAAGAAAAACCATCACAAGTTAATTTACTAGGTATTTGTTCTACTACTTATGGTCACTTACAGACTGTACGATTCCTGCATAAGATAATCTTCTCTTAGAAGGAGAAGACTTGACATCGGCTGACGACACTATCTCAGATGTTGGTTTGTTCAACACCACAACCCCTTATTCTTTCATCTTCTCATCCACTGTACTGCACCCACATCTACGCATGAACATGAACAAATAAAAATCAAACACTTAATCATTTACATGAAGAATATTATGTAGCAGAATCAACGAGTTTAAATATATTTTAAAACACATATAAAACATGTACACTTGGCCCTGTTCTTACCTAAACACTTTGTCTCCTCGAAGAATAATAATCAAACCATCATCACATTTCCTGTACTGTGACAGCAGAATCTTCTTTCCCATTTCAAAGTGCACAAATTGGGCCGGATCGTAAACCTTCACCTTCGTAAAGTCGTCGCCGTGTTTCAACACCGCAACTTTCACTGCTACCTTTTTTCCCTGGTAGCTAGTGTAAGTGAATGGTAGCATGTCAGCCACCACCAATCCTCTCAGCTTGATCGTAACGATGGGTGCTACTTCCATTTTCTGCATCATATGACAATAAACATTGCATTTAAAAAAATGATATATTAAGTGTTACCAATTCGTTGCATAGAAACAACCTGGTTAGGTGGCTGCTCACATATCTGCACACAGCAATATAACAAATAAATTGAAAAGCCTAGCCAAAGTCCTGAACTACAAAACCTTATTCTCCCCGAACATTGAACATGTGCATTACATATACACGGCAATATATTGAATAAATTGTTGAGCGAAAATCCTGAACTACAAAACATAACTCTCCAAAAACATTTGCTTTACATCAAGTATTTTACTTGATCGTATAAATAAGTTCCACAACATTAATTATATTTAATAAGGTATCAATTTGTAGTGCAAAATTAATTTTTTACCTCAAAAATTATTTAAACTACAAAATGATTAACTTTCTCTCTTTTATACATGTAAGTTATTGATAGTGCTTGATTATTTTCATTTCATAATTAGATTGATATGAAATACACTTACCAGTAATTGATCCTGGCTGTTAACATGTAGCACATTTTCATTCTCAGTTTTATCAAAGCTAACTCCAACATCGTTCAATTGGAGTTTGCACCCCATGGCTATCTCTGTGTTGGCCTTCTCGTTCCAAAGCTTCACGGCCACTGATCCGACTTCATCTTTTATAACTACCCTTCTCACTTTTTTTCCCGGTGAAGCCATTTCACCCTGTCAATATTGTCCAACAAAAAATCAATAAACAATAATAAAGACAAGTCTCTACTGCCATTCTTAAATAAACCTAATAAAAGTATTTTAAATGAATCGGCCCAAGCTTGCAAAATAAGTAAGTACTTATTGTAATCAATTTCAAATTATATTAAACAATAAATGAACATAAACTGACAATTAAATTCATGTTTCAAGAAAAACCATCACAAGTTAATTTACTAGGTATTTGTTCTACTACTTATGGTCACTTACAGACTGTACGATTCCTGCATAAGATAATCTTCTCTTAGAAGGAGAAGACTTGACGTCGGCTGACGACACTATCTCAGATGTTGGTTTGTTCAACACCACAACCCCTTATTCTTTCATCTTCTCATCCACTGTACTGCACCCACATCTACGCATGAACATGAACAAATAAAAAATCAAACACTTAATCATTTACATGAAGAATATTATGTAGCAGAATCAACGAGTTTTTAAATATATTTTAAAACACATATAAAACATGTACACTTGGCCCTGTTCTTACCTAAACACTTTGTCTCCTCGAAGAATAATAATCAAACCATCATCACATTTCCTGTACTGTGACAGCAGAATCTTCTTTCCCATTTCAAAGTGCACAAATTGGGCCGGATCGTAAACCTTCACCTTCGTAAAGTCGTCGCCGTGTTTCAACACCGCAACTTTCACTGCTACCTTTTTTCCCTGGTAGCTAGTGTAAGTGAATGGTAGCATGTCAGCCACCACCAATCCTCTCAGCTTGATCGTAACGATGGGTGCTACTTCCATTTTCTGCATCATATGACAATAAACATTGCATTTAAAAAAATGATATATTAAGTGTTACCAATTCGTTGCATAGAAACAACCTGGTTAGGTGGCTGCTCACATATCTGCACACAGCAATATAACAAATAAATTGAAAAGCCTAGCCAAAGTCCTGAACTACAAAACCTTATTCTCCCCGAACATTGAACATGTGCATTACATATACACGGCAATATATTGAATAAATTGTTGAGCGAAAATCCTGAACTACAAAACATAACTCTCCAAAAACATTTGCTTTACATCAAGTATTTTACTTGATCGTATAAATAAGTTCCACAACATTAATTATATTTAATAAGGTATCAATTTGTAGTACAAAATTAATTTTTTACCTCAAAAATTATTTAAACTACAAAATGATTAACTTTCTCTCTTTTATACATGTAAGTTATTGATAGTGCTTGATTATTTTCATTTCATAATTAGATTGATATGAAATACACTGACCAGTAATTGATCCTGGCTGTTAACATGTAGCACATTTTCATTCTCAGTTTTATCAAAGCTAACTCCAACATCGTTCAATTGGAGTTTGCACCCCATGGCTATCTCTGTGTTGGCCTTCTCGTTCCAAAGCTTCACGGCCACTGATCCGACTTCATCTTTTATAACTAGCCTTCTCACTTTTTTTCCCGGTGAAGCCATTTCACCCTGTCAATATTGTCCAACAAAAAATCAATAAACAATAATAAAGACAAGTCTCTACTGCCATTCTTAAATAAACCTAATAAAAGTATTTTAAATGAATCGGCCCAAGCTTGCAAAATAAGTAAGTACTAATTGTAATCAATTTCAAATTATATTAAACAATAAATGAACATAAACTGACAATTAAATTCATGTTTTTCAAGAAAAACCATCACAAGTTAATTTACTAGGTATTTGTTCTACTACTTATGGTCACTTACAGACTGTACGATTCCTGCATAAGATAATCTTCTCTTAGAAGGAGAAGACTTGACGTCGGCTGACGACACTATCTCAGATGTTGGTTTGTTCAACACCACAACCCCTTATTCTTTCATCTTCTCATCCACTGTACTGCACCCACATCTACGCATGAACATGAACAAATAAAAATCAAACACTTAATCATTTACATGAAGAATATTATGTAGCAGAATCAACGAGTTTAAATATATTTTAAAACACATATAAAACATGTACACTTGGCCCTGTTCTTACCTAAACACTTTGTCTCCTCGAAGAATAATAATCAAACCATCATCTCTTTTCCTGTACTGTGACAGCAGAATCTTCTTTCCCATTTCAAAGTGCACAAATTGGGCCGGATCGTAAACCTTCACCTTCGTAAAGTCGTCGCCGTGTTTCAACACCGCAACTTTCACTGCTACCTTTTTTCCCTGGTAGCTAGTGTAAGTGAATGGTAGCATGTCAGCCACCACCAATCCTCTCAGCTTGATCGTAACGATGGGTGCTACTTCCATTTTCTGCATCATATGACAATAAACATTGCATTTAAAAAAATGATGTATTAAGTGTTACCAATTCGTTGCATAGAAACAACCTGGTTAGGTGGCTGCTCACATATCTGCACACAGCAATATAACAAATAAATTGAAAAGCCTAGCCAAAGTCCTGAACTACAAAACCTTATTCTCCCCGAACATTGAACATGTGCATTACATATACACGGCAATATATTGAATAAATTGTTGAGCGAAAATCCTGAACTACAAAACATAACTCTCCAAAAACATTTGCTTTACATCAAGTATTTTACTTGATCGTATAAATAAGTTCCACAACATTAATTATATTTAATAAGGTATCAATTTGTAGTGCAAAATTAATTTTTTACCTCAAAAATTATTTAAACTACAAAATGATTAACTTTCTCTCTTTTATACATGTAAGTTATTGATAGTGCTTGATTATTTTCATTTCATAATTAGATTGATATGAAATACACTTACCAGTAATTGATCCTGGCTGTTAACATGTAGCACATTTTCATTCTCAGTTTTATCAAAGCTAACTCCAACATCGTTCAATTGGAGTTTGCACCCCATGGCTATCTCTGTGTTGGCCTTCTCGTTCCAAAGCTTCACGGCCACTGATCCGACTTCATCTTTTATAACTAGCCTTCTCACTTTTTTTCCCGGTGAAGCCATTTCACCCTGTCAATATTGTCCCAACAAAAAATCAATAAACAATAATAAAGACAAGTCTCTACTGCCATTCTTAAATAAACCTAATAAAAGTATTTTAAATGAATCGGCCCAAGCTTGCAAAATAAGTAAGTACTAATTGTAATCAATTTCAAATTATATTAAACAATAAATGAACATAAACTGACAATTAAATTCATGTTTCAAGAAAAACCATCACAAGTTAATTTACTAGGTATTTGTTCTACTACTTATGGTCACTTACAGACTGTACGATTCCTGCATAAGATAATCTTCTCTTAGAAGGAGAAGACTTGACATCGGCTGACGACACTATCTCAGATGTTGGTTTGTTCAACACCACAACCCCTTATTCTTTCATCTTCTCATCCACTGTACTGCACCCACATCTACGCATGAACATGAACAAATAAAAATCAAACACTTAATCATTTACATGAAGAATATTATGTAGCAGAATCAACGAGTTTAAATATATTTTAAAACACATATAAAACATGTACACTTGGCCCTGTTCTTACCTAAACACTTTGTCTCCTCGAAGAATAATAATCAAACCATCATCACATTTCCTGTACTGTGACAGCAGAATCTTCTTTCCCATTTCAAAGTGCACAAAATTGGGCCGGATCGTAAACCTTCACCTTCGTAAAGTCGTCGCCGTGTTTCAACACCGCAACTTTCACTGCTACCTTTTTCCCTGGTAGCTAGTGTAAGTGAATGGTAGCATGTCAGCCACCACCAATCCTCTCAGCTTGATCGTAACGATGGGTGCTACTTCCATTTTCTGCATCATATGACAATAAACATTGCATTTAAAAAAATGATATATTAAGTGTTACCAATTCGTTGCATAGAAACAACCTGGTTAGGTGGCTGCTCACATATCTGCACACAGCAATATAACAAATAAATTGAAAAGCCTAGCCAAAGTCCTGAACTACAAAACCTTATTCTCCCCGAACATTGAACATGTGCATTACATATACACGGCAATATATTGAATAAATTGTTGAGCGAAAATCCTGAACTACAAAACATAACTCTCCAAAAACATTTGCTTTACATCAAGTATTTTACTTGATCGTATAAATAAGTTCCACAACATTAATTATATTTAATAAGGTATCAATTTGTAGTGCAAAAATTAATTTTTTACCTCAAAAATTATTTAAACTACAAAATGATTAACTTTCTCTCTTTTATACATGTAAGTTATTGATAGTGCTTGATTATTTTCATTTCATAATTAGATTGATATGAAATACACTTACCAGTAATTGATCCTGGCTGTTAACATGTAGCACATTTTCATTCTCAGTTTTATCAAAGCTAACTCCAACATCGTTCAATTGGAGTTTGCACCCCATGGCTAGTCTCTACTGCCATTCTTAAATAAACCTAATAAAAGTATTTTAAATGAATCGGCCCAAGCTTGCAAAATAAGTAAGTACTAATTGTAATCAATTTCAAATTATATTAAACAATAAATGAACATAAACTGACAATTAAATTCATGTTTCAAGAAAAAACCATCACAAGTTAATTTACTAGGTATTTGTTCTACTACTTATGGTCACTTACAGACTGTACGCTTCCTGCATAAGATAATCTTCTCTTAGAAGGAGAAGACTTGACGTCGGCTGACGACACTATCTCAGATGTTGGTTTGTTCAACACCACAACCCCTTATTCTTTCATCTTCTCATCCACTGTACTGCACCCACATCTACGCATGAACATGAACAAATAAAAATCAAACACTTAATCATTTACATGAAGAATATTATGTAGCAGAATCAACGAGTTTAAATATATTTTAAAACACATATAAAACATGTACACTTTGCCCTGTTCTTACCTAAACACTTTGTCTCCTCGAAGAATAATAATCAAACCATCATCTCTTTTCCTGTACTGTGACAGCAGAATCTTCTTTCCCATTTCAAAGTGCACAAATTGGGCCGGATCGTAAACCTTCACCTTCGTAAAGTCGTCGCCGTGTGTTTCAACACCGCAACTTTCACTGCTACCTTTTTTCCCTGGTAGCTAGTGTAAGTGAATGGTAGCATGTCAGCCACCACCAATCCTCTCAGCTTGATCGTAACGATGGGTGCTACTTCCATTTTCTGCATCATATGACAATAAACATTGCATTTAAAAAAATGATATATTAAGTGTTACCAATTCGTTGCATAGAAACAACCTGGTTAGGTGGCTGCTCACATATCTGCACACAGCAGCATATAACAAATAAATTGAAAAGCCTAGCCAAAGTCCTGAACTACAAAACCTTATTCTCCCCGAACATTGAACATGTGCATTACATATACACGGCAATATATTGAATAAATTGTTGAGCGAAAATCCTGAACTACAAAACATAAACTCTCCAAAAACATTTGCTTTACATCAAGTATTTTACTTGATCGTATAAATAAGTTCCACAACATTAATTATATTTAATAAGGTATCAATTTGTAGTGCAAAATTAATTTTTTTACCTCAAAAATTATTTAAACTACAAAATGATTAACTTTCTCTCTTTTATACATGTAAGTTATTGATAGTGCTTGATTATTTTCATTTCATAATTAGATTGATATGAAATACACTTACCAGTAATTGATCCTGGCTGTTAACATGTAGCACATTTTCATTCTCAGTTTTATCAAAGCTAACTCCAACATCGTTCAATTGGAGTTTTGCACCCCATGGCTATCTCTGTGTTGGCCTTCTCGTTCCAAAGCTTCACGGCCACTGATCCGACTTCATCTTTTATAACTAGCCTTCTCACTTTTTTTCCCGGTGAAGCCATTTCACCCTGTCAATATTGTCCAACAAAAAATCAATAAACAATAATAAAGACAAGTCTCTACTGCCATTCTTAAATAAACCTAATAAAAGTATTTTAAATGAATCGGCCCAAGCTTGCAAAATAAGTAAGTACTAATTGTAATCAATTTCAAATTATATTAAACAATAAATGAACATAAACTGACAATTAAATTCATGTTTCAAGAAAAACCATCACAAGTTAATTTACTAGGTATTTGTTCTACTACTTATGGTCACTTACAGACTGTACGATTCCTGCATAAGATAATCTTCTCTTAGAAGGAGAAGACTTGACATCGGCTGACGACACTATCTCAGATGTTGGTTTGTTCAACACCACACCCCTTATTCTTTCATCTTCTCATCCACTGTACTGCACCCACATCTACGCATGAACATGAACAAATAAAAATCAAAAACACTTAATCATTTACATGAAGAATATTATGTAGCAGAATCAACGAGTTTAAATATATTTTAAAACACATATAAAACATGTACACTTGGCCCTGTTCTTACCTAAACACTTTGTCTCCTCGAAGAATAATAATCAAACCATCATCACATTTCCTGTACTGTGACAGCAGAATCTTCTTTCCCATTTCAAAGTGCACAAATTGGGCCGGATCGTAAACCTTCACCTTCGTAAAGTCGTCGCCGTGTTTCAACACCGCAACTTTCACTGCTACCTTTTTTTCCCTGGTAGCTAGTGTAAGTGAATGGTAGCATGTCAGCCACCACCAATCCTCTCAGCTTGATCGTAACGATGGGGTGCTACTTCCATTTTCTGCATCATATGACAATAAACATTGCATTTAAAAAAATGATATATTAAGTGTTACCAATTCGTTGCATAGAAACAACCTGGTAGGTGGCTGCTCACATATCTGCACACAGCAATATAACAAATAAATTGAAAAGCCTAGCCAAAGTCCTGAACTACAAAACCTTATTCTCCCCGAACATTGAACATGTGCATTACATATACACGGCAATATATTGAATAAATTGTTGAGCGAAAATCCTGAACTACAAAACATAACTCTCCAAAAACATTTGCTTTACATCAAGTATTTTACTTGATCGTATAAATAAGTTCCACAACATTAATTATATTTAATAAGGTATCAATTTGTAGTACAAAATTAATTTTTTACCTCAAAAATTATTTAAACTACAAAATGATTAACTTTCTCTCTTTTATACATGTAAGTTATTGATAGTGCTTGATTATTTTCATTTCATAATTAGATTGATATGAAATACACTTACCAGTAATTGATCCTGGCTGTTAACATGTAGCACATTTTCATTCTCAGTTTTATCAAAGCTAACTCCAACATCGTTCAATTGGAGTTTGCACCCCATGGCTATCTCTGTGTTGGCCTTCTCGTTCCAAAGCTTCACGGCCACTGATCCGACTTCATCTTTTATAACTAGCCTTCTCACTTTTTTTCCCGGTGAAGCCATTTCACCCTGTCAATATTGTCCAACAAAAAATCAATAAACAATAATAAAGACAAGTCTCTACTGCCATTCTTAAATAAACCTAATAAAAGTATTTTAAATGAATCGGCCCAAGCTTGCAAAATAAGTAAGTACTAATTGTAATCAATTTCAAATTATATTAAACAATAAATGAACATAAACTGACAATTAAATTCATGTTTCAAGAAAAACCATCACAAGTTAATTTACTAGGTATTTGTTCTACTACTACTTATGGTCACTTACAGACTGTACGATTCCTGCATAAGATAATCTTCTCTTAGAAGGAGAAGACTTGACGTCGGCTGACGACACTATCTCAGATGTTGGTTTGTTCAACACCACAACCCCTTATTCTTTCATCTTCTCATCCACTGTACTGCACCCCACATCTACGCATGAACATGAACAAATAAAAATCAAACACTTAATCATTTACATGAAGAATATTATGTAGCAGAATCAACGAGTTTAAATATATTTTAAAACACATATAAAACATGTACACTTGGCCCTGTTCTTACCTAAACACTTTGTCTCCTCGAAGAATAATAATCAAACCATCATCTCATTTCCTGTACTGTGACAGCAGAATCTTCTTTCCCATTTCAAAGTGCACAAATTGGGCCGGATCGTAAACCTTCACCTTCGTAAAGTCGTCGCCGTGTTTCAACACCGCAACTTTCACTGCTACCTTTTTTCCCTGGTAGCTAGTGTAAGTGAATGGTAGCATGTCAGCCACCACCAATCCTCTCAGCTTGATCGTAACGATGGGTGCTACTTCCATTTTCTGCATCATATGACAATAAACATTGCATTTAAAAAAATGATATATTAAGTGTTACCAATTCGTTGCATAGAAACAACCTGGTTAGGTGGCTGCTCACATATCTGCACACAGCAATATAACAAATAAATTGAAAAGCCTAGCCAAAGTCCTGAACTACAAAACCTTATTCTCCCCGAACATTGAACATGTGCATTACATATACACGGCAATATATTGAATAAATTGTTGAGCGAAAATCCTGAACTACAAAACATAACTCTCCAAAAACATTTGCTTTACATCAAGTATTTTACTTGATCGTATAAATAAGTTCCACAACATTAATTATATTTAATAAGGTATCAATTTGTAGTACAAAATTAATTTTTTACCTCAAAAATTATTTTAAACTACAAAATGATTAACTTTCTCTCTTTTATACATGTAAGTTATTGATAGTGCTTGATTATTTTCATTTCATAATTAGATTGATATGAAATACACTGACCAGTAATTGATCCTGGCTGTTAACATGTAGCACATTTTCATTCTCAGTTTTATCAAAGCTAACTCCAACATCGTTCAATTGGAGTTTGCACCCCATGGCTATCTCTGTGTTGGCCTTCTCGTTCCAAAGCTTCACGGCCACTGATCCGACTTCATCTTTTATAACTAGCCTTCTCACTTTTTTTCCCGGTGAAGCCATTTCACCCTGTCAATATTGTCCAACAAAAAATCAATAAACAATAATAAAGACAAGTCTCTACTGCCATTCTTAAATAAACCTAATAAAAGTATTTTAAATGAATCGGCCCAAGCTTGCAAAATAAGTAAGTACTAATTGTAATCAATTTCAAATTATATTAAACAATAAATGAACATAAACTGACAATTAAATTCATGTTTCAAGAAAAACCATCACAAGTTAATTTACTAGGTATTTGTTCTACTACTTATGGTCACTTACAGACTGTACGATTCCTGCATAAGATAATCTTCTCTTAGAAGGAGAAGACTTGACGTCGGCTGACGACACTATCTCAGATGTTGGTTTGTTCAACACCACAACCCCTTATTCTTTCATCTTCTCATCCACTGTACTGCACCCACATCTACGCATGAACATGAACAAATAAAAATCAAACACTTAATCATTTACATGAAGAATATTATGTAGCAGAATCAACGAGTTTAAATATATTTTAAAAACACATATAAAACATGTACACTTGGCCCTGTTCTTACCTAAACACTTTGTCTCCTCGAAGAATAATAATCAAACCATCATCTCTTTTCCTGTACTGTGACAGCAGAATCTTCTTTCCCATTTCAAAGTGCACAAATTGGGCCGGATCGTAAACCTTCACCTTCGTAAAGTCGTCGCCGTGTTTCAACACCGCAACTTTCACTGCTACCTTTTTTCCCTGGTAGCTAGTGTAAGTGAATGGTAGCATGTCAGCCACCACCAATCCTCTCAGCTTGATCGTAACGATGGGTGCTACTTCCATTTTCTGCATCATATGACAATAAACATTGCATTTAAAAAAATGATGTATTAAGTGTTACCAATTCGTTGCATAGAAACAACCTGGTTAGGTGGCTGCTCACATATCTGCACACAGCAATATAACAAATAAATTGAAAAGCCTAGCCAAAGTCCTGAACTACAAAACCTTATTCTCCCCGAACATTGAACATGTGCATTACATATACACGGCAATATATTGAATAAATTGTTGAGCGAAAATCCTGAACTACAAAACATAAACTCTCCAAAAACATTTGCTTTACATCAAGTATTTTACTTGATCGTATAAATAAGTTCCACAACATTAATTATATTTAATAAGGTATCAATTTGTAGTACAAAATTAATTTTTTACCTCAAAAATTATTTAAACTACAAAATGATTAACTTTCTCTCTTTTATACATGTAAGTTATTGATAGTGCTTGATTATTTTCATTTCATAATTAGATTGATATGAAATACACTTACCAGTAATTGATCCTGGCTGTTAACATGTAGCACATTTTCATTCTCAGTTTTATCAAAGCTAACTCCAACATCGTTCAATTGGAGTTTGCACCCCATGGCTATCTCTGTGTTGGCCTTCTCGTTCCAAAGCTTCACGGCCACTGATCCGACTTCATCTTTTATAACTAGCCTTCTCACTTTTTTTCCCGGTGAAGCCATTTCACCCTGTCAATATTGTCCAACAAAAAATCAATAAACAATAATAAAGACAAGTCTCTACTGCCATTCTTAAATAAACCTAATAAAAGTATTTTAAATGAATCGGCCCAAGCTTGCAAAATAAGTAAGTACTAATTGTAATCAATTTCAAATTATATTAAACAATAAATGAACATAAACTGACAATTAAATTCATGTTTCAAGAAAAACCATCACAAGTTAATTTACTAGGTATTTGTTCTACTACTTATGGTCACTTACAGACTGTACGATTCCTGCATAAGATAATCTTCTCTTAGAAGGAGAAGACTTGACGTCGGCTGACGACACTATCTCAGATGTTGGTTTGTTCAACACCACAACCCCTTATTCTTTCATCTTCTCATCCACTGTACTGCACCCACATCTACGCATGAACATGAACAAATAAAAATCAAACACTTAATCATTTACATGAAGAATATTATGTAGCAGAATCAACGAGTTTAAATATATTTTAAAACACATATAAAACATGTACACTTGGCCCTGTTCTTACCTAAACACTTTGTCTCCTCGAAGAATAATAATCAAACCATCATCTCATTTCCTGTACTGTGACAGCAGAATCTTCTTTCCCATTTCAAAGTGCAAAAATTGGGCCGGATCGTAAACCTTCACCTTCGTAAAGTCGTCGCCGTGTTTCAACACCGCAACTTTCACTGCTACCTTTTTTCCCTGGTAGCTAGTGTAAGTGAATGGTAGCATGTCAGCCACCACCAATCCTCTCAGCTTGATCGTAACGATGGGTGCTACTTCCATTTTCTGCATCATATGACAATAAACATTGCATTTTAAAAAATGATGATATTAAGTGTTACCAATTCGTTGCATAGAAAACAAACCTGGTTAGGTGGCTGCTCACATATCTGCACACAGCAATATAACAAATAAATTGAAAAGCCTAGCCAAAGTCCTGAACTACAAAACCTTATTCTCCCCGAACATTGAACATGTGCATTACATATACACGGCAATATATTGAATAAATTGTTGAGCGAAAATCCTGAACTACAAAACATAACTCTCCAAAAACATTTGCTTTACATCAAGTATTTTACTTGATCGTATAAATAAGTTCCACAACATTAATTATATTTAATAAGGTATCAATTTGTAGTACAAAATTAATTTTTTACCTCAAAAATTATTTAAACTACAAAATGATTAACTTTCTCTCTTTTATACATGTAAGTTATTGATAGTGCTTGATTATTTTCATTTCATAATTAGATTGATATGAAATACACTTACCAGTAATTGATCCTGGCTGTTAACATGTAGCACATTTTCATTCTCAGTTTTATCAAAGCTAACTCCAACATCGTTCAATTGGAGTTTGCACCCCATGGCTATCTCTGTGTTGGCCTTCTCGTTCCAAAGCTTCACGGCCACTGATCCGACTTCATCTTTTATAACTACCCTTCTCACTTTTTTTCCCGGTGAAGCCATTTCACCCTGTCAATATTGTCCAACAAAAAATCAATAAACAATAATAAAGACAAGTCTCTACTGCCATTCTTAAATAAACCTAATAAAAGTATTTTAAATGAATCGGCCCAAGCTTGCAAAATAAGTAAGTACTAATTGTAATCAATTTCAAATTATATTAAACAATAAATGAACATAAACTGACAATTAAATTCATGTTTCAAGAAAAACCATCACAAGTTAATTTACTAGGTATTTGTTCTACTACTTATGGTCACTTACAGACTGTACGATTCCTGCATAAGATAATCCTCTGTTAGAAGGAGAAGACTTGACGTCGGCTGATGACACTATCTCAGATGTTGGTTTGTTCAACACCACAACCCCTTATTCTTTCATCTTCTCATCCACTGTACTGCACCCACATCTACGCATGAACATGAACAAATAAAAATCAAACACTTAATCATTTACATGAAGAATATTATGTAGCAGAATCAACGAGTTTAAATATATTTTAAAACACATATAAAACATGTACACTTGGCCCTGTTCTTACCTAAACACTTTGTCTCCTCGAAGAATAATAATCAAACCATCATCTCTTTTCCTGTACTGTGACAGCAGAATCTTCTTTCCCATTTCAAAGTGCAAAAATTGGGCCGGATCGTAAACCTTCACCTTCGTAAAGTCGTCGCCGTGTTTCAACACCGCAACTTTCACTGCTACCTTTTTTTTCCCTGGTAGCTAGTGTAAGTGAATGGTAGCATGTCAGCCACCACCAATCCTCTCAGCTTGATCGTAACGATGGGTGCTACTTCCATTTTCTGCATCATATGACAATAAACATTGCATTTAAAAAAATGATATATTAAGTGTTACCAATTCGTTGCATAGAAACAACCTGGTTAGGTGGCTGCTCACATATCTGCACACAGCAATATAACAAATAAATTGAAAAGCCCTGAACTATAAAACCTTATTCTCCCCGAACATTGAACATGTGCATTACATATACACGGCAATATATTGAATAAATTGTTGAGCGAAAATCCTGAACTACAAAACATAACTCTCCAAAAACATTTGCTTTACATCAAGTATTTTACTTGATCGTATAAATAAGTTCCACAACATTAATTATATTTAATAAGGTATCAATTTGTAGTACAAAATTAATTTTTTACCTCAAAAATTATTTAAACTACAAAATGATTAACTTTCTCTCTTTTATACATGTAAGTTATTGACAGTGCTTGATTATTTTCATTTCATAATTAGATTGATATGAAATACACTTACCAGTAATTGATCCTGGCTGTTAACATGTAGCACATTTTCATTCTCAGTTTTATCAAAGCTAACTCCAACATCGTTCAATTGGAGTTTTTGCACCCCATGGCTATCTCTGTGTTGGCCTTCTCGTTCCAAAGCTTCACGGCCACTGATCCGACTTCATCTTTTATAACTAGCCTTCTCACTTTTTTTCCCGGTGAAGCCATTTCACCCTGTCAATATTGTCCAACAAAAAATCAATAAACAATAATAAAGACAAGTCTCTACTGCCATTCTTAAATAAACCTAATAAAAGTATTTTAAATGAATCGGCCCAAGCTTGCAAAATAAGTAAGTACTAATTGTAATCAATTTCAAATTATATTAAACAATAAATGAACATAAACTGACAATTAAATTCATGTTTCAAGAAAAACCATCACAAGTTAATTTACTAGGTATTTGTTCTACTACTTATGGTCACTTACAGACTGTACGATTCCTGCATAAGATAATCTTCTCTTAGAAGGAGAGGACTTGACGTCGGCTGACGACACTATCTCAGATGTTGGTTTGTTCAACACCACAACCCCTTATTCTTTCATCTTCTCATCCACTGTACTGCACCCACATCTACGCATGAACATGAACAAATAAAAATCAAACACTTAATCATTTACATGAAGAATATTATGTAGCAGAATCAACGAGTTTAAATATATTTTAAAAACATATAAAACATGTACACTTGGCCCTGTTCTTACCTAAACACTTTGTCTCCTCGAAGAATAATAATCAAACCATCATCTCTTTTCCTGTACTGTGACAGCAGAATCTTCTTTCCCATTTCAAAGTGCAAAAATTGGGCCGGATCGTAAACCTTCACCTTCGTAAAGTCGTCGCCGTGTTTCAACACCGCAACTTTCACTGCTACCTTTTTTTCCCTGGTAGCTAGTGTAAGTGAATGGTAGCATGTCAGCCACCACCAATCCTCTCAGCTTGATCGTAACGATGGGTGCTACTTCCATTTTCTGCATCATATGACAATAAACATTGCATTTTAAAAAAATGATATATTAAGTGTTACCAATTCGTTGCATAGAAACAACCTGGTTAGGTGGCTGCTCACATATCTGCACACAGCAATATAACAAATAAATTGAAAAGCCTAGCCAAAGTCCTGAACTACAAAACCTTATTCTCCCCGAACATTGAACATGTGCATTACATATACACGGCAATATATTGAATAAATTGTTGAGCGAAAATCCTGAACTACAAAACATAACTCTCCAAAAACATTTGCTTTACATCAAGTATT
The DNA here is from genome assembly GCA_034190875.2 of Urechis unicinctus. NCBI lineage: Eukaryota > Metazoa > Annelida > Polychaeta > Xenopneusta > Urechidae > Urechis > Urechis unicinctus. The sequence continues at coordinate 17,610 of JAXDRA010000848.1, forward strand.
TTACTTGATCGTATAAATAAGTTCCACAACATTAATTATATTTAATAAGGTATCAATTTGTAGTACAAAATTAATTTTTTACCTCAAAAATTATTTAAACTACAAAATGATTAACTTTCTCTCTTTTATACATGTAAGTTATTGACAGTGCTTGATTATTTTCATTTCATAATTAGATTGATATGAAATACACTTACCAGTAATTGATCCTGGCTGTTAACATGTAGCACATTTTCATTCTCAGTTTTATCAAAGCTAACTCCAACATCGTTCAATTGGAGTTTGCACCCCATGGCTATCTCTGTGTTGGCCTTCTCGTTCCAAAGCTTCACGGCCACTGATCCGACTTCATCTTTTATAACTAGCCTTCTCACTTTTTTCCCGGTGAAGCCATTTCACCCTGTCAATATTGTCCAACAAAAAATCAATAAACAATAATAAAGACAAGTCTCTACTGCCATTCTTAAATAAACCTAATAAAAGTATTTTAAATGAATCGGCCCAAGCTTGCAAAATAAGTAAGTACTAATTGTAATCAATTTCAAATTATATTAAACAATAAATGAACATAAACTGACAATTAAATTCATGTTTCAAGAAAAAACCATCACAAGTTAATTTACTAGGTATTTGTTCTACTACTTATGGTCACTTACAGACTGTACGATTCCTGCATAAGATAATCTTCTCTTAGAAGGAGAAGACTTGACGTCGGCTGACGACACTATCTCAGATGTTGGTTTGTTCAACACCACAACCCCTTATTCTTTCATCTTCTCATCCACTGTACTGCACCCACATCTACGCATGAACATGAACAAATAAAAAATCAAACACTTAATCATTTACATGAAGAATATTATGTAGCAGAATCAACGAGTTTAAATATATTTTAAAACACATATAAAACATGTACACTTGGCCCTGTTCTTACCTAAACACTTTGTCTCCTCGAAGAATAATAATCAAACCATCATCTCTTTTCCTGTACTGTGACAGCAGAATCTTCTTTCCCATTTCAAAGTGCACAAATTGGGCCGGATCGTAAACCTTCACCTTCGTAAAGTCGTCGCCGTGTTTTCAACACCGCAACTTTCACTGCTACCTTTTTTTTCCCTGGTAGCTAGTGTAAGTGAATGGTAGCATGTCAGCCACCACCAATCCTCTCAGCTTGATCGTAAACGATGGGTGCTACTTCCATTTTCTGCATCATATGACAATAAACATTGCATTTAAAAAAATGATATATTAAGTGTTACCAATTCGTTGCATAGAAACAACCTGGTTAGGTGGCTGCTCACATATCTGCACACAGCAATATAACAAATAAATTGGAAAAGCCTAGCCAAAGTCCTGAACTACAAAACCTTATTCTCCCCGAACATTGAACATGTGCATTACATATACACGGCAATATATTGAATAAATTGTTGAGCGAAAATCCTGAACTACAAAAAAAACATAACTCTCCAAAAACATTTGCTTTACATCAAGTATTTTACTTGATCGTATAAATAAGTTCCACAACATTAATTATATTTAATAAGGTATCAATTTGTAGTACAAAATTAATTTTTTTTACCTCAAAAAATTATTTAAACTACAAAAATGATTAACTTTCTCTCTTTTATACATGTAAGTTATTGATAGTGCTTGATTATTTTCATTTCATAATTAGATTGATATGAAATACACTTACCAGTAATTGATCCTGGCTGTTAACATGTAGCACATTTTCATTCTCAGTTTTTATCAAAGCTAACTCCAACATCGTTCAATTGGGAGTTTGCACCCCATGGCTATCTCTGTGTTGGCCTTCTCGTTCCAAAGCTTCACGGCCACTGATCCGACTTCATCTTTTTTATAACTAGCCTTCTCACTTTTTTCCCGGTGAAGCCATTTCACCCCTGTCAATATTGTCCAACAAAAATCAATAAACAATAATAAAGACAAGTCTCTACTGCCATTCTTAAATAAACCTAAATAAAAGTATTTTAAATGAATCGGCCCAAGCTTGCAAAATAAGTAAGTACTAATTGTAATCAATTTCAAATTATATTAAACAATAAATGAACATAAACTGACAATTAAATTCATGTTTCAAGAAAAACCATCACAAGTTAATTTACTAGGTATTTGTTCTACTACTTATGGTCACTTACAGACTGTACGATTCCTGCATAAGATAATCTTCTCTTAGAAGGAGAAGACTTGACGTCGGCTGACGACACTATCTCAGATGTTGGTTTGTTCAACACCACAACCCCTTATTCTTTCATCTTCTCATCCACTGTACTGCACCCACATCTACGCATGAACAAATAAAAATCAAACACTTAATCATTTACATGAAGAATATTATGTAGCAGAATCAACGAGTTTAAATATATTTTAAAACACATATAAAACATGTACACTTCTTGCCCTGTTCTTACCTAAACACTTTGTCTCCTCGAAGAATAATAATCAAAACCATCATCTCTTTTCCTGTACTGTGACAGCAGAATCTTCTTTCCCATTTCAAAGTGCACAAATTGGGCCGGATCGTAAACCTTCACCTTCGTAAAGTCGTCGCCGTGTTTTCAACCACCGCAACTTTCACTGCTACCTTTTTTCCCTGGTAGCTAGTGTAAGTGAATGGTAGCATGTCAGCCACCACCAAATCCTCTCAGCTTGATCGTAACGATGGTGCTACTTTCCATTTTCATGCATCATATGACAATAAACATTGCATTTTAAAAAATGATATATTAAGTGTTACCAATTCGTTGCATAGAAACAACCTGGTAGGTGGCTGCTCACATATCTGCACACAGCAATATAACAAATAAATTGAAAAGCCTAGCCAAAGTCCCTGAACTACAAAACCTTATTCTCCCCGAACATTGAACATGTGCATTACATATACACGGCAATATATTGAATAAATTGTTGAGCGAAAATCCTGAACTACAAAACTAAACTCTCCAAAAACATTTGCTTTACATCAAGTATTTTACTTGATCGTATAAATAAGTTCCACAACATTAATTATATTTAATAAGGTATCATTTGTAGTACAAAATTAATTTTTTACCTCAAAAATTATTTAAACTACAAAATGATAACTTTCTCTCTTTTATACATGTAAGTTATTGATAGTGCTTGATTATTTTCATTTCATAATTAGATTGATATGAAATACACTTACCAGTAATTGATCCTGGCTGTTAACATGTAGCACATTTTCATTCTCAGTTTTTATCAAAGCTAACTCCAACATCGTTCAATTGGAGTTTGCACCCCATGGCTATCTCTGTGTTGGCCTTCTCGTTCCAAAGCTTCACGGCCACTGATCCGAACCTTCATCTTTTTATAACTAGCCTTCCTTTTTTTTCCCCGGTGAAGCCATTTCACCCTGTCAATATTGTCCAACAAAAAATCAATAAACAATAATAAAGACAAGTCTCTACTGCCATTCTTAAATAAACCTAATAAAAGTATTTTAAATGAATCGGCCCAAGCTTGCAAAATAAGTAAGTACTAATTGTAATCAATTTCAAATTATATTAAACAATAAATGGAACATAAACTGACAATTAAATTCATGTTTCAAGAAAAACCATCACAAGTTAATTTACTAGGTATTTGTTCTACTACTTATGGTCACTTACAGACTGTACGATTCCTGCATAAGATAATCTTCTCTTAGAAGGAGAAGACTTGACGTCGGCTGACGACAACTATCTCAGATGTTGGTTTGTTCAACACCACAACCCCTTATTCTTTCATCTTCTCATCCACTGTACTGCACCCACATCTACGCCGCATGAACATGAACAAATAAAATCAAACACTTAATCATTTACATGAAGAATATTATTGTAGCAGAAATCAACGAGTTTAAATATATTTAAAAACAACATATAAAACATGTACACTTGGCCCTGTCCTCGAAGAATATAATCAAACCATCATCTCTTTTTCCTGTTACTGTACAGCAGAATCTTCTTTCCCATTTCAAAGTGCACAAATTGGGCCGGATCGTAAACCTTCACCTTCGTAAAGTCGTCGCCGTGTTTCAACACCGCAACTTTTCACTGCTACCCACCATTTTTTTCCCTGGTAGCTAGTGTAAGTGAAATGGTAGCATGTCAGCCACCACCAATCCTCTCAGCTTGATCGTAACGATGGGTGCTACTTCCATTTTCTGCATCATATGACAATAAACATTGCATTTAAAAAAATGATATATTAAGTGTTACCAATTCGTTGCATAGAAACAACCTGGTTAGGTGGCTGCTCACATCTCTGCACACAGCAATATAACAAATAAAATTGAAAAGCCTAGCCAAAGTCCTGAACTACAAAACCTTATTCTCCCCGAACATTGAACATGTGCATTACATATACACGGCAATATATTGAATAAATTGTTGAGCGAAAATCCTGAACTACAAAATATAACTCTCCAAAAACATTTGCTTTACATCAAGTATTTTACTTGATCGTATAAATAAGTTTCCACAACATTAATTATATTTAATAAGGTATCAATTTGTAGTACAAATTAATTTTTTACCTTAAAAATTATTTAAACTACAAAATGATTAACTTTCTCTCTTTTAATACATGTAAGTTATTGATAGTGCTTGATTATTTTCATTTCATAATTAGATTGATATGAAATACA
>JAXDRA010000850.1:0-19421 GCA_034190875.2 Urechis unicinctus
ACGCAAGTTGCTACACAAGCCGGTGTTACTCTGCAGAACGGTATCATACATAATAAGCTGTCAATCGTATCAATTTCAGTTGTAAGCATATTGCAATGTATTGTTACTTTCGTACCCCGCTATATTACTCATGGAAAATGCTTCAATTTTAATAATTCACCGTTTCGGCGTTAATTATGCCAGGGTGTTAAGACAATGTACTCATGCCACTGATATGTCCGTCCTTACATTGGTGTGACAATTTTAAGAACCGTAAATTTGACTTAGTAAGCATTGCTAGCAGTTTCACGTTCATGCTGATATATATAACCTCCACCATGGACAAAACAATTACCAAATAATTCTTTTCTATTGCTTCTATGGATGACCCGTTTTCATCGACAGCACCTATAATATCCTGAGCATATAACATGTTTGGACACAGCAAAGCGCATCAACCAATTAACGTACTATCATTAAGTAGAATACATCTTGGTTTTTCAGTGTATTTATGTAAGCGAAACCGGTCCTATTTCAGGATTCGATAGCAACATACAGCCTTGCATGCTATATAACCACACATTATTCTCCGCAAAATAATAGCTATAGCAGTTTATTTTACGCTCATGTCAGTTGAGGTTTTCAAACAAACCTACCTAACAATGCAATAGCATATTTGCATGGCTGGCACCTTGATAAATTGTTTTTCTGCTACCATTTCTACAGTCACATTGTCACGTTTTGTTCATCTGGTGGACGTTATAACTGGCTATCAAATGAGGAATTCATGTGTATTGAGCATTACGCAATAATGTAATCGCATTGCTCCAAACTTTACGCGATGATATCAAAAGATTACTTTGGCGTGATATATCCGATAGGCGTCCAGATTACAATGCCATTACCGCTTACGGCTTCGACATTGATCACTTATTTTTACTGGATGCATAAATGTGATTGCACTTATCAGATACAACATTTGTGGTTAAACTTTTGGGTTGTTTGGCGATGAGTTATTTATCCTCATTGCTTCCGTAATAAGATAATGACGATCTTAATGCCGCGGTAGTTGGTCTGTAATACCGGAACGCCTATAAAGGCGCTTCATATCTGCGCAGAAAATTAGCAGGCACAAAAATAACGCATAATTTATATATTTGCAAGAGCCGTTATTTTGTGCTCAGCATATATATTGCTAGCATAAACGCTTGATTCGAGTTATGTGCGTCGGATAATGTCACCAGCTGTATATAATTTGTCATCACTCCAGGTTAGATGCAGTATCAATATCACGACAGAGCTTTTACTAATCTCGAGCCATTCTATATGGTATTACCTCCTTAGTGTTACTCAAGATTTCGGGCAACAGCAGAGCAGTTTTAGTACAAAATTAATACTGGGCTATGAAGCCGATTTAGCGATAGCAAACAATGTAGTGCGATTGCCAGGAAAATTTAATGCCTGCCATGGAGCGAGCAGATTTAAGCAGATTACTGTTGAATGTCGTAGTATTGTTAGTATTTATGCCTAAAAAGATGAGAACTATCCATATACAAAATTCAGTTAAAACCTATTATTATAACTGTTCCAAATAAACAATTGTCATAGTCATATGAGAGTTTTCGATTTACCAAATCAAACTTGACCAGCGCAGAGGTAAATCTATAGCATGTTAAATACTGAAATGATATCCGTCAACACGGGTACCAGTCAACAACTCATTGAGCATACTTAAATCGTTTTCCTAAGAGAATATACGAACGCTGGTAATGATTACTTGGTGCATCAATAATTACCACCAATATGCTAATATTGAGCATTTCCTCGATGAATACCTACAATTGTCATTTCCACGACAAATGGGGTGCACGTTTGAGGAGGGATATATATGGAAAATAAGTTATGGGGACAAATATAAAAGTACTATGCTAGTTCTAATTGTTTCTCGCTACATTGCAAAATATCATAAACATCCAGTATTTATGCAGAAAAGTGTGGTGCGTCATGCTAAACAGACTGTTTAATGATTATCTGCATCGCTGTTTAAAAATTATCTGTGGCTATTAGTTCAGAATGAAATAGGGTCCTTCTAAAACTTTAGTTGTTTGTTCCGATAGAGAACCCAGCATAATTGAACGAGACAACATGATGGAGACCATAGCATGTTTGAATGGTTATTTTGAAATGTGCGGATAACTTAACGAGCAAACAAAAGAAAACTATATATATTAGTGTAATGCTGGGGTAAGCACGTTAGTAGATATTGTTGCCACTCTTGTTTACAGGGAATACCAATCATTGTATGTTAACGACTGCAACTACTACTCATTGCTTGTACGTAATTCATTGGCATTCATATTAAAGCACTAATTCGATATTAAGTATTGTCAATAGGTTTCAGAGCAAACTCATGTTAGAAAACAAACACGGAGCCAAATTTACCACTACAGTGAGTAGTATTGTCGTAAATAATCCTACTTCACAATTATGCAACTACAGATATCTAAAGCTCTATACAGCGAACACAGCGATTTAGGAGAGTTAATTCGACATGTTGAATCGATGCTTTAGTCGGTATCACTGTAGATTGCGACCATAACTACTCAAATGCAATGCTGCTCAAAGATGTATGGTTTAAGTGTATTTTGCGAGCTCATCTTCGTTATGTGTGATAACAATAGTACTTCTTAAAGAGACGACATTCTACCAGCGACGATCAGGCACAGGAGAAAATGCATTCCCTATCAGCTGATTTTCTAAATCATCAATTGATAATGAAATCTACAGAGCAGTGTTGATGAGGATAAGCTATATGCACTGTTGTAATTTCCTGGCTTTATTTGCTGTAATTGGTTATGTAACTACCACTTTTATTGACCACAAGTATGCACCAAAATTTCCCCTCGGGGTAACGTTACGTTACTTGGGTTCAGCTCAACCTGGTAATGGAGGAAGCTGCTTCACAATGGTCAATTTGCTTTACATAGCAACAGTGGCCTAATGTTCACTAAAAGCAGTGAATTTATGTATTATTTAGTTCTTGCTAAGTATTATTAGCAATGATGGTACTCTATAATAATAACTTATGTATCCCCTTGCAAGTTTATTCGTTTGAGCAAGCGCTGAAGGCTATTTGACAAAACTCGCGGTTTTGTTATTGAAATTGCATAAAACAGTGGTGAATCTGAACAACCAACGTCGTACTTCATGCGCTCATATGAATGCAAAGGAATAACCTTTCAGTTTAAGGGGTCAGGTAAGGGTTGGTTATGCTGCACGCGGATATTATGCTAACTTAAAATGCTATTTAACTCCCTGACATAATAACCAAGCGCCTGTGCCAGCGATGAAAGCGCTGGATATGCATTTTTTCTAACAAAGTTGATGCCAGCGGTTCAGTGCATAGTCAATGAGTGGTTGTACCAAGCACGACAATTCACTTTATTTGCAACATATGAGATTGTTGCAACGGTCTGGACAAAATATGCATCCTTTCGACTGTCGATAAAATGCGACCGTTTTGAACATTTTGTATTTTCGTCCTTTTGTACCATAGCGTGCTGTGCGTTATGGATACAACTTGCTGTAATAGAGTTTCATTTCGGCTTAGCTGCAAGTGCGTTATTCTATCCTACCCAAGAACACTCAAGTGAGATTTATACTGCACGCCGTAGGGTGCTGCTAAGCGAAGCATTGCGGCAGTTACGGTGAAGTACACCGCCAGTCTGCGTACAATTATCGAAATCTACATTGCTCGTGACATCAACTTTTTATGTAACGCAGTACAGTTCGATCGACAACTATTCTGACTACACATGGCGGTCAGGTATGACTTCCGATACTATTTTGTTAATTCAAGTGGAAGGTTGTACGTCGCAATCGGCATTATATCCTTCCAGTATCCTATACCATGCAGCTTAACTGCAAACAATAGAAATGTACAGAGTATGGAGTAGCATTGGGGATATAACAATAGTGTCCTTACTTAATCACTCGCCACACTGTTGATCCTCGTGCATTTCGCTAATTGACTTCGAACGTATTATCCAGCAACCATCTGTTGGTTAATGCTCCCCCTCCCCGAAATAACGATGTTCTACGCTACCGATGTATATCATCACGAAGAAGCCTTTGTTCTAGGGTTCATGGCGTTATACTTCAGCTTTTGCACTCGTATTTGCGTGTTCTGACGGGGAAGGCATTATCCGGTAAAAATAACCATGAATAGAAATGGTTTTACTATTTTTAACTTAAACAGTGTTCACTCTAAATAAGATTAAGTACGGGCATGTCATTATTGCAGCATATGCGCTCAATATTGCCCATGGTGTTGATATTTGATTTATTATCAGTTACCTTCACATTATGTGTCAACCATTGGAACATCAACAATTGGAACACATTGTGTCAATTGCAATCCGTTTTATCCGGAAAAACATTAATGACATACACCAAAGTCATAAAAGTTAATCGTTAACATCCTGGTTCGGCAAAATGCAGCCATGCAATTCATTGTATATAGATATACAGCGCTTGACGTAGGGTTGGTACTTTTTTTAATATCGGTCACTTCCAAATGGTGTCGGGTGGATGATACACACTCACCCTCCGGGTAAACTGGTACATACGAGACAATGTGCTGAGTATATTGAGAAGCATCTAACCTTGTGATGTTCAAAATGCTTATGCCGTCATCGCCAAATGTTAAATCTAAGACCAATATTACCAATTCCAAAGAATAGAATCACTTAAATATGTTGCGGAAAGGTTGGCTAGACGGGGGCTTCAAACACTAATTAGGCTTCCTCTAATTCGCGCCTGGCCAATTATTAATGGGATGTATCAGTGATCTACGTTTATTTATACGAAACTCCTCGAAGCTTTGTCAAGTGGCTGCCACTACATTGTAAAATAAACGCCAGCAAGAAAGGGGCAGTGTCGGCCGATATGCGTTATAATTTGTCATATGATATCCTGTAACCAAACAAGATTTGTCACGTAAGCATCTTTACCTTGTCAATAATTACTCAAAATGTTTGTCCCAAATGGACGAGTTGGTCCCCCATGGTGGAAGTTGCGTGTGACAGTTGTATAAGAAATAACATAAACAGGTGTATAATTGATATTGTTGGCCTGCAATGAAATGTTTACATTTTCGCGTTATGTTTTCACAGCAGATAAGTGAATGAATATTGCTACGACTGACAGCTAAATATCCTCTGATTTGTCATAAACGTTATTTAATCTATAATGCAAGCCATGAAAATTCCTGACAGACTGCTTAATTTGCTGTGATGACAAACATAGGAATGGAATATGTTTTAGTTTACTGGATATATCTCATTAATGCACGTCGCTATTAGTTCCATGATAGGTATAGATGGCTGTAATCAAAATATGATAATACATATGTAGACAAAATATGATAATATATATTGATCGTCTAATTCATGGCATGACCTTGCGAGGGTCTGCTGTAGGCACAGATCCGGGAAGTTGGTGATTGATGACAGTATAATGTTGCCAGTTCGGCTATATCATTAAAAAGGTATTTGCATATTGATTGCCATATGATCACGCTATCTGAGCAACCATCCTGGTTTTGCGCAAACTTTGCTGTTATGGTGTAGTACACAGCTGCGCACAGCATTGACCAGTCTTCTGAATGCTATATATATGAACGTGAACTGCTGATGATGGGAACTGTTCATTCGTTTCGCCAAACGTTCCACATGCCTTGCATTTGCGTGAAACAGCATCAGTAGTGACATTGTTAATTCAAATGATGCGTCCGCGATGTAAACAAGAAGGGCGTATACCTATTTTATCAGCTAAGACGCAAGAACCAGAAACCACTAACAACTGGTGGTGACAGCAAACTGTCCTTGGTATGTTGTTTACGGAGCAATTAGGCGTTGTTATGGCTTCGTGTTATAACTGCTTTGTTGGATTAGATGAGAAGGATATGCCACCTCCAACTATATCATATCTACCGCAAGTAGAGGAGATGGTGTGCGTTGTCATTGTATGATTGCCGTCTTGAGGGCAACCTGTCAAATCTACTAACTTTATTTCTCAACTCGTGCGCATCTAAAGCGTTTGACACACACGCTTAGTTAAACAATACGTGCAAACATATAGCGGAAAAGATACAAAATCGATTGTGCTGGACGGACATCTGTGACCATTTGGCGAATGATGTCTATTGGCGTGCGATGTGCGCCTATGCTGTAACTCATCTCTTGCACACTGCTCGAAGCATCGCAACTCCTGCTGAACATCAACATCAAAGAAGAAAGCTTGGTATTGTTTTAGTTCAGGGCCATTTCTTGATTTGTCGTATAACAACGTGTAAGCTGGCCATCCTTCCGCAGATCATAAGAACATACGTGATAGAACAATCAATAAGTTTGAATATTGTAAATGCGAAATAGTACACACTCAGAGTGTGTTGCATTGATATTACAACTACAGAGTAAATTGCGTCGCCAAGAATTGATGTTATCATTAACGGGTCATCATGACGCTTGTATTCTGTCTAAGCTTGTATTCTGTCTGCTTTAGCATCCGAACCATTACTTACCTCTCAATTGATATAAGTCAGTTCTGTCTCTGTACATATGTATTGTGCTATTGCTACTTCAACATAATATAGACTATGATCTCCTGTCCCTTACATAATGAAAAGAGCTCCTAATCAGTCAATCCTGTTTATAAGTGAATATATCTGATAAAGGTCGATGAATCGAGCTACGCAGAAACCAGTTCATTCGCCGCCTTTAGTGTGCCGTTATATCCAGATGCTCATGCATAATACAACGGATAATGATGATAAATGGCCAGCTGACAGCTGGCAGAGTAAGTCGATGCTAAACAATCACCACCTTAACAAAGGTTTACATGTCTGTTCATTGTTAGCAAAACGTGCATGACGGCGAAGGCGCCCAGCGTAATATAATTCCTATTGTAATAAACAACCTGACATGATTAATATGCCGGTACTAATATTCATTGCCGAAGAAGAATCCGTATCATTTCCAACATATACTTATTTTAATCCTTACTGATTAATATATCATATGCATTACTTTACACGAATACGGGAAGACGAAGCAGGGTTACGGTTGTAGCAGAGTGTAGACACATGCAGCTCAGCAATCAGTCGTTGTTTGTTGTGGTAGTACCAAGGTGGCATTGCGGGATGGGCACATTATAAATACGCGGAATCTTTAACGGTCGATATTTGTTCTTGTTAATAAACAATTCCCCCTTATCATACTATGGTAATGACAGATGACTACTTCACTATGAGAAGTGGGTGTGAATGGGGCTGCTAACGTTGCTCACTCCTCTTACTATGCAGGATGAACGAACGAATAGCTGCGACAAATTCTTGTCGTTGGGTTTGGCAATGCCTTTATTTTCACCAAGGAATATTGCTTAATACAAGCAACTACATTCATGGAAATAAAAGTACTACATCACTCAAAGTGCTCCATATATATTAAAAATCTAAATCCGTAATAGGTTGGATGCTTTAACTTGTACCATTTACCGCGCAACTACACTTATATACTAGAAATGATGAAAAGACTGTCGTCAATTGAGAGATCCAACTTCTCCTCTAACATCGCCTTCTTAGAAGCCCTTAACAAAAGCTATCATACATTTGTTAAGATCAACCAGTGTAGGTGCAGTGCGTCAGCTGGCTAGATGTAGGGATATGACGATTTAATCATTGCATGCAAATAGCCCACCTGATTCGCTATAATTGAGGCCTAGCAACTTTCTCGCACACTACCTAACCCCTGCAAGATTAACTGCCATTTTGTTCCAGTTTCAACTTCACTTTCAACTCTTTTGCTTTATTGCCAGTGTTGAAATGATGTTATATAGGTAGCGTATTGTTCATACAGCAATTGATAATTATTGTTATTGTGTGGCGTGGATTACCGGGGCTAGTAATGCTTGTGTATAATAGCGCAATCCAATTCGATATATATCATTATGAAAGTCATATTGACTTAGTCGCACTGTGGAACATTCAACGTTCACAATCAATGTCGTCCACTAACCAGATGTTTTGACAATATTTGTAAAGATTTCTATGCAGCGATATTATGGAGATGTTTTTCGCTAACGTAATTGTTTACGCAGCAAATGATTAAGATTATAGCATACGTGGTTTTATAAATCGTTCGTGATGTAGTTTTTGCATAGTGAAGGTAATAAATATTAATTGGTTTAAATATAACGCAAACTGTACGAGGATGCAAATTGAATGTTTGGTGTTTCTTATTGATCACCAAAAAATACATAAACAGCTCGAATGTTATGAAATCGGCGTCGCATAAAAACTGTTTGGTACTGTGGACAGCAGGCCGACCATTATTATATACAATTTGCTTGTGTTTGATATTTAAATCTTTCAACATGTGATAGTAAGTTGTGGTTTTGTAAAAACTACAACTTACACCGGATGCTGGCAAATGGTACTATCATAGCCATTTGTCGTTGCATTCAATACGTTGTATATATATCAACATTTTACTTTTAATCCATGCTACATATATCGACCATGAACCATCATCGTTAAGCCTTAGTATAATAATGTCGGTATGCCAAGTTGCACATCATTCCAGGTTAGGGCACAAAAAAAACCTGATGATTTGATTTACCTGCCTGCAGGCATTGCGTATTTGTATCAGCGAGATATGCTAAAAGCATAATTATTTACTATCTATTCATAAACGGAGGAGAATATGTCACAAAAACGAATTCTATGTGCTTTCGATTTCAGTTAACTCATTATTTTTCCGTCATAAATCTATAGTTGTAATGTGAATGTCCCCTCTCCAATCTCTATATTTCCATTAACTATTTGCACTGTAGCCCTAATGAATTGTGAGGTCCTGATTTCATGGCGCCAAAGACAGGAACTCAATATTAAGCTGCTTTTGCGTAGCTGGCATAAATAAGGAAACGCCAGTGGTTCTCGACAGTTACACTTATTTTGGTTATGGGGCATTACACGTTCGATAAAAATTAAACATACAACATCCAAAAGTGGAATTCCGGTGTGTATATTTTCTTCTCCCTACGGTCCCATCCATGGCATTGCACTTGGATGTGTGTACCGGCGACAAATGCTTGACTGCGACAATATTGTTGACATGTAATTACAGTGCAACTACCCTTGCGTCTTAAAGACCTGACAAAGGTGTTGACATTGTGGTAATATGCTATATCAGTTCTACTGATTGTTCCATTTGAAAGGATTTGAAATCCCGCTAAATCTATTTCCATCACCTGCGTAATCAATAACGTCCTCCCATATTTGAGTAAAATAAGGATTATTTTGTCGGTGTAAATATTGCAAGGAGCCTCACATATACCGACACATTATAACGGCGTTCAGGCGCATATATCTGTTTATCAATGAATGTATATGTGAAACTAGCATCAAGTGCAGTTCCCCACATAAGTCAACTATTCTGTCCCATATTTGATATTTCATTGGTCAGATGTACATATGTCCCCCTATAAACAGTAAACTACCCCAACTAAAATGTAAATTCGCAATCTTTAGCTGCAGGAGTTTGAAGCTCCATGAAACAGCATGTTCGTGAATATTATAATAGATATTTCCAGGCCTTTCTTCAGTTTTCTTCGAGCGGCACTTAAGTGACTTCAGCCATCAACCTTAGCGCACCAGACGGCATCAAAAAAGCTTCAGACGACTTTTCACATCCGCTCACACCCATTCTACATTGCGTCTTAAATGCACAGGTTAAATGAAGTTTAGTTGATAGGAGGGTTATAAAAATGCCATTGTGTGGTTAAGCTGCAGCGGCGATAATGCAGAAGCTGGTTTATGTTTGCCGGATATGACGCACGTCAGGCAAGAAGCATTGTCAGTGCCACCATTGTGCCAGATCACATGCTTGATATATTATTTAACATTCATTTGGCAATATATGATGTACAAGACGACCTAATGATACGTTTTATTGCGTTTTAATACTATTGTTGTTACTGCAAACACAGTTGAAGACAGGAATATATACCAACCTGGTTTGAAGCATTTGTAAGTGTCTTTACGTACTTCGTTCATTTTGACGCAATTCGGGAAGAAATCTGGTTGCCCCTCGACGTATACATGTTAGTAATTACTATTGTCCAATTTATACCTAAAAATAAACCCCGAGCTTTACAATTTTACTCAAGCTGCTACCTTTGGCGTTTGCTCTGTCGCTCGAGTACAAAATTCACGTTACGTCGCATGTTGGCATATTTTCGATCTTAGCAGCTGGTCCAAGAGGTAGTTAACACCAAAGTATGTTAATTTCTGCACTTGTAGGTGCTGCAAGAAAAGTGTAATGCTGTTAGTACCACATTTAATCAATGGCAGCATTTCACCTTAAGAAACTATGCCGACATGCAAACTATTTCTGTATGCATTAGCCTTTTACTGTAGGTCTGTGCATACTGCCGCTAGTCTGCCGAACTAGGCAGAACATAAAAGTTTGATATCATCAGCTTATTCTACCATTATTTTAGTGTTTTTTCACGTTGTGGATTGGCCTAATGGAACCCTGAACGATTAAGAAACGACAATTCTTATGTAAATAAAATCAACCATCGTCATCAATTATAGATGTCCTGAATGTTCATTTTTCATTTATATGTTAAAAGGTAAATACGATAGTTAATGTGGCGACAGTAAGGCTGCTGTTTACATAATAATTAAAGTGCCTGTTTGTCTTACAGCAAAATCACAAAATCTCGCCTTTATACCTTTTATGTATCATTGCTAAAGCTGGACAATATATTCGTCTATATCAATACGCACAACGTACCATCAGCAACTGATTTGTGACAAGGTCCGAACTTGAGATTAGAATAAAGCGGCACAGGTCTTTGGAGGATAACGTTTTTAGTGGTAAGTCGCTTATCACAGAAGCTAAAAGAAGTTACATCCTTTACTCAAACAACAAGCATTACATTAGCGTCGGTGCTGTCAGCATGAACAACGTGTGATATGTTTTGAACGCAGAATATAGCTGGGTCTGTCTTGCGTACATTGCGTACACTACTCCATTAGCAAAAGCCGCAGAAACTTTCCTCTCAGGTGAACTAGTAAACGACTTGTTAGAAATTCTACGGAAATATGCTGCCAAAACTGATTTCGATGCTCTGACTGAAACTTAGACCGTTCAACAACAACTAACCGATAGTCGATTAAGCAGTTATACTTGCTTCATGATTTACTGTTCACGAGCAGCAATTAATCACTATTTATCAAATTATGTAAATCCGGTAATTTCGCTAACATTGACCTGCTGTTCACGCTGACAAGAAGTGCAAAGCTTGCAAGAATTGACCGGGATTCTTGATGGACAAAGATGTTATTACATTGGAATAAAGTAGATGATACTTTAACTTTTGTAATTAAGTTACCAGCGAATAAAATTGAAGATCATGCGCCTCTATATCGAAGCTAATGTACTGTGATTTAGAACCCTTCGAAGCGATTTCGGATTTGCACGCTCAGATCAGTAGCAACTTTCTGCAGCATCTTCCGTCCTGTTCGTTTATCAGATATTCTTTTAACATACTTTATTACACGATTTTCCAACATTTAGTGGTTTACAAAATGAGGATTCAATGTAATACTCATGATCTTACTGGGTGTTTAATTGAAGCGGCCCGAATGGTCTAACATATCAAATGATGCTCTTACGAGTTACAGGTTACATTAAAACAAGCAAAGTCACAATTGAAATGATGCAAATCCAAGCACGTTCGGACCAATGGCTTCTTTTAAGGGTTACACAGAAACGTTCCGTACATTTTTAAGTATAATAATGCATGCTAGATTAGGATATATTTTAATGCTTAGATATGAATATTTTTATCATGTTGTTAATGTGTTTTATGTTGTCATGGTGTAACAGAATACACGTTGAATGTAAGATGTTACCTGTGTTACAGTTGCAAAAGGACTTGCTGAATTAACAGCCACTGGTTGAGGTCTGTTCAAGCGGCATAATATGGCGCCATATCTTCTCAACACGCGCATTGTTTTCATTTTGTACAATCATTCATCCAAATGTGTGAGAGTAACCTTTGGTAATCCGATTACCATCGGTAATACGCAATCGCTCCCAGCACATATCTGTACAAGCGCTTAACTGGTCATGTTCACACTGTGGTATATTTGTTGTTGCAGACTACCATATTGGTACTGATGCTGAGAAAATACCAAATCAATACTGCGCTAGCTGAGCGTAGACAAGATGTTACTCGTCAGCTATTGTGAGGAAGTCGCCAATTAAATAACATCCGCGCGCCCGAAACTAAATCACAAAACAAATATGTATAACATATCTAGACGCATTGATTACGCATGCTCTTCATCAAAATGGTTAAAACAAGTGAATGCTAGACACTTCGTCCATAATTCTCATTCAACAAACCATATAAATAGATTGATAGCACTCTTTCTGCTCAAGCGGGGACCACGACTGTTTTTACAACGGATTACAACAAACTCCACCCTACCACTTTTATCACAGGCTTTCACTGTAAAACACAAACTGAAGTTGACTGTAAGAACCCTCAAATATGCATAATGCTGACTAAAGTGGCTGTAGGCATACCTTCCACGGAGTCATTTATTCAAGTGAAGCATCAATAACAGTCTAGCGACCATGATAAATCCGGGGATAAATATATGCACAGTGCCATATATGGATACTAATTACCAACTGAGCTGGCCAAGCCTATTTGTAAGCAAACAATATCATGAAATGATTATATACTACATTTTCGTCTACTTTAGAATCGATCACATGTTAACTTATGTCCATCGTTTTCTATACCACAGTGATTATACGAGTGACATTGGCTGGTCATGACAATGAGCTTTCAGTAATTCGATATCACCGTTATTCGATATCGAACGCGTAATTCCATGATGTTAGTGATATCCAAATGTTATTACTATATTAATCTGCCGGTCATGTTATTTCCGGATCGTAAATTCCTGAACCTTGTAGTCAGAATGCTTTCTCGGTTATGCCAACAGAGTTCATCAATATTTTTCCCATGGAAATGGTTATAAGTCCGTTCTCGTCATAACAAAGGATATGCAGATCAACAGATAATGAGTTTCTCACAAGATGAGTTAACCAAAATCACCATTCTATGAAAGTCTTGAAAAGCGACGTTTCCACTTCTTTTTAATCGTATGAAAAAGGTTACTGCTAATTTTACAACTGCTGACAACACTTATTGAGCAGTTAAATGCATGCAAAATACAGATATTGATCTATGAATCAATATTCAACATGGTTCTTTGTTACCAGGTTTGATATCATTGCGTCCAAAGTGCAGGTCGCAATCTAAGATTTGCTATATCAGTTTGATGTATGATCTGTCAACCATAACACGGTTGTCAGCTCCCAATGTGTCTTAGAAGCTCATTTGTCATCAATGAATATTTTGTTGAAAGCAAATGTAATATCAGCGGCCAAACAAATCTATCTGTCATGTACTGACTGTACCGCGCATTAACACCCACAGCAAAACGTGCCCCTCCACTCGCACCTCTGTATTGGCACTGCGCCTATCCGGCAGAAGATGATTTCATTTGTGCCGCGACTGCTTTTACGGCACTAATAGTATTTGAAGAATGAAATGACTTGAGCAGTAAATCGCTACCCTTTCTAGCATATAAACGCCGCCATCTTAGCGTGCGTGCAGCTTTGATGGAACAAGCAGTATTACCTTTCTTGAAACATGGCATTCAAAGGACATCGCATGTAATGAGGGCGAATAATATAATACCCGTGCACTTAACTAATGGAACTGGTGGAAATATATGCACGTTGAAATTCGCTATATGTGCACAGGTTGATAGATTAACCAATTGCGTGAATTTTATGCTGTGCACACCCAATCATTTCGAAACGCCCATGAGCATACTACGTATTCTAGCCAGGGTAATATCACCCAGACGCAAATTCTTAACTAGGGGATGTGTAGTACGCATTTTTATCCAGAGGTGTTCTCCTCTGATTAAATTTTGTACGAGCGGAAGAAATAACTCATCAAATCTTTGATAGAACATAAGTTCTCAATATACCATTAACACATGTCCAAAGCGGAAATGTTGGAAAATTGTAATTAGTGCAATTTGTAGGAGGGACCAATTATTCCCACACATGCAGCAGAGATTAGTAAGATTGATTTCGGATTAACAATTGTATGAAGATATTGTAATATACAACCCAGACCGATTGTTGTTCGGACATGGACCGAAATAGTCTGTTTGGATTAACAGTTTTATGGAGATGTTGTAATATATTATTTAGGCCGATGATGGTTCAGACACGGACTGAAATAATCTGATCAATGTGTTGTCTTATGATATGATGTATTAAGCCCAACGGCTATGTAGCTCATTGGTAAGCCACACATGGCATGTTCTAGTCGAGTTCAAAAATACGTTACAGCATTATTCGAATATGATAGCTTAGATCTGTGAATAGCCAAATCTGTCATCGATTCAAGTAATTTGAAAGCTAATGATAGAGTGCATTATATAATTCAAGCCACTTGGCTGGTAAAGGTTAGGCTGATGTAAGCCACAAAGACGTGCGTGTGCGTTAACGAAAGCAATATAGGCATGTCGGAAACCAGATGGATAGGCGCCAATGTTTTGCTATCGTTATATTTGCTCACAATCATCAAGGAAGTGATTAAGCAGAATTTGTCACTGGATGAATAATAATGTTCTTTGTTATCAAGTATTTATTTATGAGATATTTGCCCCACTCTTATGAAGCACTCTCTGGCATGATCTTTACAGATTTCGGCGAGAAATTACTCGTAACTGTGGCGTATGATATTATTATATAATTTGATGATACAATTGTTGCACTGAGTGCAGATATATTGTCTAGACGACAAGATCACATGTCACAATGATTTGTATTTGCGGCAGTACCATCTCCGATAATCGAATACAATGAACACATTTTCTGCATATCATCTTAACTGGTAGCAACACGTCGTCTACACATTTATTTTCAACGCAATGGGTACTTGTGTGCCGTTTAAAAAGCAATAATAAGCTAGGTGACTCACATCCAGGTGTTCTTCAAAGAGCTATATTAGCGATAACCAGCGTAAAAGTGCCGCGACTATGGGACCCTGATAGACCATATTTGTAAAGGGCAATTTGTAAAGGAATGTCAATAGATAAGAATCCCTCCCAATGCGTGGGGAAATAATTGAACTTGCAGCACAATTGCCTGAGAAAAGGGCCACGAACGTGGGATCGTAATTGAGTATATTTGCTAAAGGGAGTTAGATAGTCAATAAAGAGGAATATGTACTATTGAGTCGTACAATCAACACTCGCAGTAACATCGCCATGTCTGCCGAATACTAATTACCTGACAAGATTGTAGCTCCTTGTTGGCCAGCAAGAGGATGCAAAATATGTACCTAAGTCGCGGCCGTGTCAATAGCAAATTCTCTTTGATGCAGTACGTATTGCACACTGCATCCCGGAATCCACCGTAATTGTTATCAAACACTTCCCGTATTGGAATTAAGTGTTGTCTGTTGCTGAAGAAGCGGTGTAGACCGTGTTAGTGAGCGTCGGGCTATATGTACAATGAAGCATGGATTGCTTTACATACATTTCGAGTTGGTGCATTTGATATATGCTGAAAAAGACACCAAACGCATATAGGAAGATATATCCGATTCCGTTATGAATGCATGGTTCGGCAATGTTTGTGAAAATATTATGAACATTTGGACAAATATTTTCTACAATCACATTTTAACAATCACATTGTTGCATAATCCATCTTTTATAGCCATGTCAACCCACCATATTGTTTACCTAGCTAATCGGACGGCTAGTTATTGAATGATGATCTATTCTAAAAAGCGATCGTATTTGATAGCGATCGTTTATCACATTTTATTCGTCTTTTCATTGAATGGATGCGGCTTGAAGTAAATAAATTGCGATGTGCTCTTATACAAGACGCACGATTAATTTTACTGGATGGGCATCTGAATTCATGCACATGACCAATTGCTAGCTGCAGAAATTTTACAAAGCAATTTGCCAGGTTCAGGTACACGTGACATAGGAAATAAACTCACACTCACGAAGCGCAGATATAAAAAGTTACCTCGTTGTATGGTATATTTATCATACTAAGCTCGTCGGAAAATGTGACCTGCTTAGAAAATTATTAATGGAAGGCACCAAGAATTATTTTTGTGCCGAATGCAGAAATGTCGTGCAGTGAAATAGCATAAATTTTTATACGAGGATTAGCGAAAGTCTGCGCCAGTAGATTTGTAAACTATATGCATACTCAAGTAATTGACATTGCGATTCATTATGTTTCCAAATGACATTTGATTATCATCCAAGTGAATGGTGTTAACTGGTGAAACGTCATTAAGGCACCGCATTCAATCAATAGAGCATAAAACATGATACATATCATGCAATGGGATGAATATGCGGCGCAGTGATGGCCACAAGATATATGGGCAACACGTCAACAAGGTGTCACTCTCCCATGTTTTACTCAAAGCGATGAATAGCGTCAAACGAAATTGGCACTTTGGCCTAGGGTCACGTTAGTTTCACGACAAACTAACAGGAAGCGTAGCTTCCGGCAGAGTCGGGCCCGCTCGGGGTCGTGACCGATTCGCCTTCCTGTTGGGGCTCTGCTTCCAAAACGCAAGAAGCAAAATTCTTAAATCATGTACAAGCTGTAATTAGATGTGTAGTGTAGATGAGTGGCGATGCGCCAGAGCCGCCACTCATCTACTCGTGAAGGAGGAAAAATATTTTCCTTTTTTAAAAAGCTGAATATAGCGATGAGAATGAGTAAGTTAAAGCAGTCGCGTCTTCCTGTTTATTATGTATCCCGGATATAGCATATACAGCAGCTGTGTGTGGCTTCTACGAACCATCAAACTCGCAACAAACGCTGTATGTAAGGTGACATTGAAAGACCCGAGTTCAAAGCGTGTGATACTGACTTGTTATCTACGGCTGTAAATGACTTCGTAGTGAGGAAACTGTTTAAGAGACCGGAAAAGGGCGCACAAGGAAGGCGAACGGAGAGAGCGCCTGAGGACGACAAACACGAGGGAGGAAGGCACTTACTAGTTATCATTAAATACTCAATAACACCATACTGATGCATCCTCGGTCGGTCGCACTCTGTTACGCTGTCACATTAGTTATATTAATTTTGTGGTCAGAATAATTTGAGAACTAAACACTTATATGAGCAAATTAATAGTAATGGGTTATAATGTGAAATAAATTTTCAGGACTGTGAGAGAAAATGTCCATGGCTGGTTTGATAAATATCTGTCGATCTAGCAATAATAAGGCTCTAATCGTGTTAATAACCCGACGTTTTTCCATAAGATATAGCCCATTGCGTCAGTGAATGGGTAGTGAAACAATACGAATTGCTTTGGTGGTTGGCTAATCTCTGCGCCTGTCATCAACATCCAATCAATCGGCCAAATAGAAAAAAACGCATTTCCAATGTCCGGCTTTTACAAGTTGACCATCCCTACCCTGGTTAGGCCACCGCTCCCACACCAGAGTCGCGTCTTACGTCCATCGTCCCCTTCATGACACTACGCGCTCAAAAACATCAATGAACGAGGCGACCGCATACTGCAAGTTGCTGTCCTCTGTCCCACGATGATATCGTGCCTCGTCTTGCGGTTGGGTTGTTCCTGACGATTACCGCCTGACTTTTCTTTTCCATTTGACGAACACATCAAATAATTGATTGGATCGACCATAACTTATTATGCATGGGAAGATTTCAGTGTAGCCTCTTGGCGCCGGCCTCGTAAAGTTTACCGGACAATGGACAAGGAACATCTGTCTCTCTATGGGGGGATGTAGTAACATGTAAAGGGGCGGGAATTTGGGGCATGTTATGTTTTATTAACACGATTTCATAATAACTAAACACCAATAACACGACCTGCATTTTGGAGGTTACCTTTACGCTTGCAAAAGCAAGCTGAGGTTGATATCAGCAAAGCAACAAAGCTGAAAGGACCTTTCTCATATTAAAAAGGCGGCAGGGTGGTACGGAATGCTGGCTATACAAGATATTCGGGTTCGAGGCAAGGTAGATGAGAATGGACGTTCCAAATTTGCCATATGATACATACAAGTAACACAGCAACTATCTTACTCAACGATATGGTAGATAAGACTTGTGCAAACATATTTTATGTGATATCCAATGTATGCAAATGTCTTCAGAAGGATTAAAGCTTATGTTCGTTGGAACTATTGCTGTAGCGGCAGCTCTGTCACCTAGAAAACGGCCAATAAAGTTGCAATAAACATATTGCGTTCCCCGCAAACACGTCCTTGACTAACATGCACACGAACACACATACCCAAACACACTCACAGGCGGCAAATATCTAATATATAGACTGCTTTGGAGTATCTGCTTATAACTCATCTTCACTAACGGCCAATAATACCGCATCACTTCTTTTGAGTATCGGTCAATACTCGCTATCATTGCTTCTGTGTATAGGTTATTAATTTTCCTCACTGCTTGTGAGTTTCAGTCTAAAGCACTACTTCACGGCTTGTAAGAATCGCTCTGTATCTCCATTTTACTACATGTGCGTATCGGTAGATAACTCGCCATCACTGCTTTTGTGTATCGGTCAAACATCCTGCACCTCAGTTATTAGATCCAGTTCACTGCTTGTGGGTATAGGCTATAACTCCCCTACATTGCATGCGAAGATTGGTCCATAACCATTCACTTCTAAGGAGTGTCAGTCTGTAGCTGCCATTCACTATATGTGAGAGTCAGTCACTAACTGCCATTCACTGCTTGTGAGTATCGCTCTATAACTGCACTACATTGCATGTAAGTATTGGTCTCTAATTACCATTCACTGCTTGTGAGTATCACGCTATAACTCCAATACGTTGCATGTGAGTGTCGGTTTCTTACTACCATTCACTGCTTGTGAGTATCACTCTATACCTCCACTACATTGCATGTGAGTGTCGGTTTCTTACTACCATTCACTGCTTGTGAGTATCGCTCTATACCTCCAATACGTTGCATGTGAGTGTCGGTTTCTTACTACCATTCACTGCTTGTGAGTATCGCTCTATACCTCCACTACATTGCATGCGAGTGTCGGTCTCTACCGCAATCATCGTTGTGTTCGAGCATAAGTTTTGAACTCGCTCTCCATCACTTTGTTTGTTTCTGCTTATTCATCCTCCGAACAGGTTGTGTAGGTCTGTTCTGAACATGTAAAAAATTTGGGTCTTTATGAGCTACTACAAAAATGTGAAAGAGGCAGGTTTCACTGAATTA
>JAXDRA010000851.1:0-13616 GCA_034190875.2 Urechis unicinctus
GTGCACCAAGCCGATCTCTTATTTCTTCCTCATGATGTTGTGTTAGCGCTGCAGTTACAAGTATGCCCTAACATTGGTTGATGTGGCCTCGCGCTACAAAGCGGCTTGAGCCATTGACTACAAAAGAGGCTAAGGAGGTCGCAGGTGCACTCGAGAGGATATACAAGCGAGGACCGCTGGGGTGGCCTAAACTACTTCAGGTGGACTCCGGTGGAATCAAGTGTCAGTTTGCCCTTAAGGTAAGACTCTCCAAGCACGCAGATGATGACAGCACTGAGTATTTTGAGCCTGTGTTGCGTAATAAGCAGCAAGTGGTTCTCTCCTCAGAAGACATGGATGTTGCGTTGGACCAGAGTGTTGTTAATATCCAAGAGCTGTTGGAGAAGTGGACCAACCAAGATTCTGGCTGGGAGTTTGAGGCGGTCACAATTCTGTGGATTGATATTGCCTACTACAAACCGTTGAAGGGTGGCTCCTACCTGCGACTTCCGGCTGCGCTGGCGGTAAGCAGGCCACCATAAATGTAAAGAACTGGGACGACTTCTGCATTCTATGGGCTGTTGTAGCCGCTCTGCACCCGGTAGCCAAGAACCCACAGCGACCATCAAAATATAACATTCAGTGGCTCTTAGATCTGCTGGAGGGTGCAGGTGTAGAATATCCTACACCGGTGTCGCATGTTGAGAAGATAGAAAAGCATGCTAACCTAGCCTTGAATGTTTTTGGCTGGGATGGGAAGACCACTATCGTACACCGCATCAGTAAGCACTCTGGTACCCGTATAAACCTCATGCTGATTGAGAAGGACGGCAAGTTTCATTACACGCAAATCAAAGACCAGAACCGCTTGCTGTATGACCAGACGAAACATAAAGAGCGCAAGTTCTTCTGTGAGCTATGTCTGCATGGATATACCTCAGAGGGTCTGCTCCTGGTACATAAGCCTGAGTGTATGGAGATAGGGCAAACTGCTGTGCGAGTGGATATGCCTGAGGAAGGGAAGAACATATTATCCTTCCAGAACTGGCAGAAACAGCTTGCTGCACTCTACGTCATCTATGCTGACTTTGAAGCGCTCACAGTGAAGCTTTCGGGTCCTGCGCTTAATCCTGGTAAGAGCAACACGCAGAGAACGCAGGAACACCACGGATGCGGCTACGGCTATGTGGTTGTTCGTTGTGACGGTAAGACCGAACCCCCTGTGGTTTACAGAGGAAGCGATGCTGTGGAGAAGTTCTTACAGGCTCTGCAGCAGGAGCAAAAGATCAAAGCAGTTCTGTCCAAGCCTGTCCCTATGCGGATGACTCGGGAGGATAGAAGGGCACATAAGGCTGCAACTCACTGTCATGTGTGCAAGAAAAAAATGGGCTGTGACTCTGTTCGCGATCACTGCCATATAACAGGCTTGTACAAAGGGCCAGCCCATAACGTGTGTAACCTGAAACTTCGGCTGAGTCCCAAGACAACACCCATCCCTGTGGTGTTCCATAACCTGCGGGGCTACGACTCCCATCTCTTGATGCAGGGTATAAGCAAAGTGGAGGGGAACATCAACTGTATCCCAAAACAACATGGAGAAATATATCTCCCTGTCGCTTGGACAGTTTGCGCTTCATTGACAGTGCACAGTTTTCTCTGGCCTCGCTTGATAAGCTGGTGTCTGCTAACAACCCAGATGCCTTTGCTGTGACCACGGAATATGAGCCAGACCAGATGAAGCGGCGGTTGCTGTTGCGTAAGGGAGTCTTCCCCTATGAGTTCATGGACGGCTGGTATAAGTTTGATTCCCCTCTGCCGCCAATCCAGGAGTTCTACAGCAAGCTCTCTGAGGAAGGGTATATCTACTGTAGACTATGCCCATGCACAAAAGGTCTAGAGCGTATTCGGGTGTAAGAAACATGGGTGACTACCATGACCTGTACCTGCGGACAGATGTACTGCTCCTGGCAGATGGTGTGTTTGAGGTGTTCCGCAAGACCTGTCTTAAGCAGTACGGGTTGGATCCGGCCCACTACTATACCAGCCCCGGTTTGTCATGGGATGCTTTGCTTAAGAGCACAGGCATGGAACTCGAGCTACTCACCGACTATGACAAGCACCTGTTCATTGAGAAAGGTTACGCGGGTGGTATAAGCATGGTGTCGCGCCGCCACGCTAAGGCCAATAACCCGCTCGTGGATGACTTTGACTAGGATGAACTGACGAGCTACATCCAGTACCTTGATGCTAACAATTTGTATGGGTGGGCTATGAGTCAGCCTTTGCCAACTGCGGGTATTGAGTGGGTGGCTCGGCCGGAGGATCTACAGATACAGGACCACCCAGATGATGCCGAGACTGGATACATACTTGAGGTTGACTTGGAGTATCCTACTGCACTTCATGACGAGCACAACGACTACCCGCTGGCTCCGGAGCGGCTTCTTGTAGAGAACGACTGGTTGTCTATCTATCAGAAGAAACCTCCTGGGCGAGTTGGGTGGCACCCTGGGCGAGGTTGAAAAGCTGGTGCCAAACCTGCGGAATAAGGAGAAGTATGTGGTGCACTACAGGAACCTCAAGCTGTATCTGTCTTTGGGGATGAGACTTACCAAGATCCATCGAGCATTGGTCTTTAACCAGAGCCCCTGGATGGAGCCTTACATTAGGATGAATACGGATCTGCGTAAGGTGGCCACCAGCGACTTTGAGAAGGACCTCTATAAGCTGATGAATAACTCTGTGTTCGGTAAGACTATGGAGAACCTCCGGAGGCGGGTCGATGTCAAGATTGTTCGCTCTAAAGGAAGAAGAAAGAATGCGTAGGCTTATTGCAAGTCCCGCCTCGTCGCGTCATCAGGTGTTTGATAATGACCTGGCCGCTCTGCACATGCACAAGACTCACCTGGTACTGAACCGCCCGGTGTATGTGGGCATGTGTATACTCGACCCCTCCAAACACCTGATGTACGACTTCTATTATAATACCACCATGAAGCCCAGATACGGCAAGAACCTTGGCTTGTTGTACACAGATACGGATTCGCTGCTAATGGAGATACGCACGCCTGACGTGTATGCTGACATGAAGGAAGATGTCCATCTCTTTGACATCCCCAGCAACTTTCATCCCTCCCGTAGTCTCTACAGCAGTGTGAACAAGAAGGTTCTGGGGAAGATGAAGGATGAGTGTGCCAGCGTGCCCATCAAGGAGTATGTTGGTCTGCGCCCTAAGATGTACTCGATCTTGATGTCGAGTCGGGATGAGATCAAAAAAGCAAAAGGTGTGAAGAAGGTGGTGGTGAAGAAGCATCTACGACACGCTCAGTACGTGGAGTCACTGTTCGCCCAAAAAACAGTTTCGCCACGGAATGAACATGCTCAGGAGTGACTGCCATAAAATATATGGGCTCCACGTTAACAAGGTGTCTCTCTCCCCATTTGACTCAAAGCGGTGGATAGCTCCAGGTGGTGTAGACACTCTGGCCTATGGGCACGCGTCGATATGTTGAACATATGGGGCTGAGGTATAGAATGAGCACCGATGAACATATGGGGGTGGCCGAGCTGCAAGCAGATGTGGAACATATATGGGAGGAGAAGGTGGACCTTGAGATTGAGGTGAGGGATTTGGAATCAAAGTATGAGGACCTTTTGGAGCGCGTGAGTCGTTTAGAAGAGCTTATTCCTCAGGGTCCTGGTGTAGAGGAGAAGGTGAGGGAATTGGAATCGAAGTATGAGGACCTTTTGGAGCGCGTGAGTCGTTTAGAAGAGCTTATTCCTCAGGGTCCTGTTGTAGATTGTTGACATTGCTGTCGCCCTCTTTAGTGGGCCTATACCATAGGGCTGGAAGTCTGGGTGCTGTATTAGATTGCTGTGCTCGTACCCCCAGTCTCTATACTAACTTGTCGAGATTTTCTCCCGGGATTCCCACCGATTTGTTGACATTGCAAACGTCCCCTGTGTGACAACGCCGAAATCACACTCTTGACCGTGCTGTAATCAGAACTCTGTTTATATATTTTGAGATTTGGTCCTATAACACTTTTACCCTGCTACGACGGTGCGACGGGTATACATTTGCCATAATCCACCTTGTACGACGGGTACGCTTTTTTTGTCATTTTCACCTTGTACGATAGGTTTATACATTCCATCATACCATTGTACGATGGGGTATGCTTTTTGCATTTTCACCTTGCACGACGGGTACTGACCTCTGGTTTTCGCGAGGTCCCGCGGAACAATAAACCTCCACCCGGATATCCCCCCCACTCACCCGCCCCCAGATAACTGTCATTTTTTGAGGAAGTTAGTGTGGCCAAAAATGGGAACCCAGAGTATATTTTTGGATCATCTTCGCCCAACTGCTCCCAGTTAACTGAGGGCATTTACATGGGTACATTGTATAAAGCAGCCGGCCTTTTTTAGTAAATGTTATTTTTCATCAGAACCCCCTGACCCACAGATGCTCGGCTCCCGATGCCAAGCTTCCGAGCCCCCCGAGGCCCTTTATTATTGTATATAGTGTGACAATGAAAAGATGAAACGTTACGGAAACCAATTTAAAACAGCAAGCAACCACGTGTGTAATTTTACTTTTGACCTAGTTTTATAAAAATGAGGATTTTTTATTATAAAAGTTTCCTCGTGGAGGATAAGGGGGAATTCGGGCGGAAAGAAGTGAAAAGTTCTGTCCGGTTTTCATTATCGTTTCAGAGACGTAAGAATCTAATAGCCTTATTCCTTAAAAATTTATTTGTAGTGGCCATAGAGAGACTTGCATTGGTGGCAACTCACAAAGCGTTTCAATCCCTTTAGGCATAAGAAACGCACCCCCAGAGCAAATCTGATACAAATATTTTTATATAACCCGGCTGTTTGTGACGAGAGACATTTTAAAATACGAGTGCTATGATACGTTGAGATACTATTGATATTTTTGTGACCAGGTGAAAATATCTTAACTGGGATTCGAAAATCAGGAAAACCCCCTACTGACCGTGCAGACCGCTCTACTACTGAGCTACTAAGACCTGGTTTTATCCGAGCAGACACTTTCACCTCTATCGTTAAGGGGCATAAAAACATTCTCCCCTTTTTTTTCGGTCAAATCACTTCCCCTGTAAACCATAAAAAACCTGAGGCCCTCTCTGTCATGGAGTATTTTTTCTCTCGCCCGCCACAAACCCGGGGTCGTACCCCCGAGATCTTATAGATGGTATAATACTGTGGAGGATGTTAGGATATTTTTGTGACCAGGTGAAAAATGTCTTAGCTGGGAATCGAACCCGGACCCTGTGCTGACCGTGCAGATCGCTCTACCACTGAGCTATTGGGGACCATACGTTCGATACCAGCAAAAAACTTTCATCTGTATCTTTTAAGGGGCATACAACCTTTGATGTGTTCATCGAATCATGGGAAGAAACCCAAACGATATTCGTGCCATCACATTATGGATTGGGCCATGACGTGTGTCTGTTTCTTGTCCAACAAGGGTAAATTTAGAAGAAAATCGGCAGATGTCGAGACTTGGCGAACTGTGATGACTTTGTTTCAACCCCATCACATCGTACCATCATAACACTATCATCATAGTCATCATTATTACCATCATCTTGTCAAACAACATTAACCTGGTCATCGTTGTTCTTTCATAGTTCCATCTTCATTTTATCTTCATTGATATTATGCGTTTTTGGGCACAGTACTAAACCCAAATGAAGATCATCGGGGCCGAAAGATAATTGTCGAAAAGATTGAGCATCAGAAACGCCAATCGCAATGTATGATTCCCTGGTAAAGACATATATTTCGCGTTTTGAATGAGGCACGTGTGAGGCGAGGTGCCAGTCATTTTCATACCTTTTAATATATATAGATCACATCATCATAAACGGTTTAATTTTTAACCATACCTGCTTATGGAAAGTGAATGCCATAAGTGTGGGAGGAAAACCACTACTCAAGTTCTGCCCTAAAAAGAAGAAGGTAAAAACGTCTAACCATCAGGAAACTGACTCTGATAATCTCACTCTGATGAAACTGACCCATGATGGCCAGCAAGCATGGCTAGGAGCTGTGGCAGAGCTCAGGACGATCTACTATCCGGCCAAAATGGTTGTCAACCCACTGCGACGGGGTCAACTTCGAAATTGATAGTGTGCTGAAGTCAACATTATTAATCAGAAGTACGTTCTCAAAAGCCAAGTGAGACACGCTAAACTAAGTCTGACTATGTGGAACCACTCATCTGAAAAACCGCTCGGAGAAGCTCCTCTCGATTGATTAAAACCCCCCAAACTGGGAACTACTAAGACTAATTTCGTCATTGTGTCTAACAAGTTCTCGGCGTTTGCCTCTGTGCAAAAGATTTAAAATTGAGTCGGTCAACAAGGAAAACTTTAACGTGGGACAATCTCAGCATCTGATCTCGGGGATCTGGGTGAATTTCCCTCTCTATAAAGACAGTGATGTCCAGCCCCCGCGCTCTACCTTGTAGGACCCAACTATCGTCTGCGGGGTCGGGTGAAACCGGAAATCGACCGCATGACATCTATTTTCGGTTTTTATAGAACCTGTCGACAAACCTACCGAAGGGGTCGCCAGATGGCTTGTCGTCGAGAAAGCGAATGGATCTCTGGGGGATCTGTGTTGATCCGCAACCTCAATCTCGCTCTTAAAAGGGAAAAACTTTTAAAATGCCTACCTTTGAAAGGGGATCATTCCCGCGATCTCTCATGCCAAAGTCTTCAGCGTCTGGACGTTTGGGGAGCGCATTTTGGCATGTTAAACTCGATGAACCCTCTAGTAATCTAACGACCATGACTACACCATTTGGAAAGCTAAACGTTGGGCGGAGACTCCCTTCGCGGTCCTTAATGTCTCAAGTGCAGATCTTTCAGAAGCGTCTTGCTACAGGCTCTGGATGGTCTCAGTGGTGTGTTGTGCGTGGCCGACGATATTGTGGTCTCGGTCACGGGGACCGACTGGAAGCCCTCCAAGCGTGAACACAAGATCAATCTCAAGAGTCCTACAGGAACGGTGCAAGAACAAACATATCAGCTGAACGACAAGAAGTCAGACATTTGAGAGTCCAAGCACAGTTTCATGGACACACTATCTCTACAAGGGGAAATCATCGATCCAAAGAAGGTTAAAGCAGTTCAGGACATGCCCGGCCGAAACCTACTGACGCTAACGGAGGGCGGCGTCTCTGAGGCGGCTTCGTCCAGGATCTCTCTAACTTTATGCATAATTCGTCGCTGAAGATCTCAAGCCACTCAGCCGGCTTACCTGGGACGATGAACTGTGAAACTGGACCAAGGACTGTGATGATGAAGCTCTCGTCTAAGGGTGAAGGCGAAAATCACCAAAAACTCCCAGTGCTCACTTTCTATTGCCTCCCTATCAGGCACTCATGATCCACGTGGATAGTTATACGGCCGGAATCGGTGCAGCTCTGTCTCTCAAGATGGAAAAACCCCATCGAGTATGCTTCGCGACCGATGACAAGAAACGAAGGCCGTACAGCCCACATAGAAAAAGGAGTGCCTATTTCCTGTGGTATGTGGACTGGAGCGCTTCAACCAATACAACCTACGGACTCGAAGTCTTAGATCCAGAAAACGACCACAAACTCTTTGCAGCTATATTGCAAAGCCTCTCAGTCAGTCGCCCCAAAACGACTACAGTCCATGATCCTCAGGATCCAGGCGATACGTCATCAAGTTTCAGTACCCTGGAAAGGTAAGAAACTGGTTTCTTGCAGACACCCTTAGTCGCGCTGCTCTGACAACTACATCAACTGCGACCCAAGTTCATATCTCTGGGTGTGACGACGGTGATGGCAGACTCTGACTGCAACCATCCAAAACGGTTGGCCGGAAAAGGTTGAGGACGTAGATAGTAAAGATCAGGGTGTTACTTTGACGTTCGTGACAGACACTGACAACATGTGACGACTTATCCTTAAAGGAGAGAGGTTATTGATACCTCAGTCTATGCGACGTCTAGTGAAAAGGAAAGATTACATTCTGCTCACCTAGGTAATTAACAGCCCTATTGATGCGCAGAGGTCGTGATAGTATTTTTGGCCAGGAATGACCACAGAGATAAGACAGCTGGCAGACAGTTGTGACATCTGCCAGGAGGCTAAAACAAGGAACCAAAAGGAAATGCTGAATCCAACACGCACCTAGCACCGAACCATGGGAGAAGCTGGGCATGGATCTGTTCACGATTGACACAAGAACTATCTGGTGACCGTGGACTATTATAGTAATTTTTGGGAGGTGGACCTCTTGGACTAAACTACCACGAGCAGAGTCGTCATCAAGAAGCTTAAAGGACATTTAAGCAGGTACGCGAGTCCCAAAGGAAATTGTGTCGGACAACGGGGCCCCCAATTCTCCTCAAGTGAGTTCAAGGACTTTGTGGACGAGTACGGTATCAACCACAAAACTCATCATCTCCACGGACACCCCAAATCTAACGGGAAAGCTGAGTCCTCGGTAAAGGCTGCTAAAACCTTGATGAAAAAGGCAGTCAAAGACATAGCGATCCACACTTGGCTCTCTGCGAGCTAAGGAAACACTCCTCTACAGAGCACAGGAAAAAGCCCTGCACACAGTTCAAATACTGTTCACCGGCGTACGCGCACACTTCTGCCTTCTACACGAGCTGTACTAAAAAGCCGGACGCTCCCGCACACACATAAAGCCAAGAGAAAGGCTAAAGAGGAATCAAGTTCTGTGGAGAAACACGACAACAAAACTGCTAAAACCATGAAACCACTGAGTAAGGGAGACGAGGGTGGATGTATCCTATAGACGGCGGACGTCATGGATGAAAGGGAAGTGTCTCTAATCGTGTCGACGATAGTTCCTATGGGTACAGGAGCAGAATGGCCCAACCTATACAGACGCAACCGCGTTCACTTGAGACCAGCTGTTGACCACGAGGGTGCTAAGGAGGACCCAGCACCACCGGACCCTGTACCGGAGCCAACACTCTGCAGGGCACCACTGCCTGCCCAGGAACGAACGCAGTGGTCGAAGAGACACAACCACCTGCCATGGATGAAGGACTTTGTTGCAAAATGACTTTTCATGGTGTCACTAAACATTGTTTCCTTTTCAGCAGCAAAACCAAAGACTCAAAAAGACTGATATCTCATGACATATAGTCTATAATCTAACTTAACTGTAACATAAGAGTCAAACTCAGTATTATGGTTAATACCTAAATGACAGTTTATCTCAGTAGTCTTATATATACTCAAGTCATATATATCTTTACCCTCTATTCTATAAAAAAGGGGGATGTTTTGGCGGCAACTACTGCAGCCCCCTCTGTGTGTTATGTTATCATATCTAACCACTGCTCCATCTAGTGGGGACTGTCTGCAATTGTCGTACTAGCCATGTCTTAGCTAATAGAATACTTTACATCTCAAAAAAATCTCCCTTGTTTATCTCTTCATTGACTCTCTGAACCTAACATATCCACAGCAAGGACACATAGTAGTTGCATATTTAGATGACTTTCTCTTTGTAGTGGATTCGTATGATGCTTTCACGCTTGATTTGAACACTCTATTGCGCCTTTGCGTACACAAAGATTTGCTATTGCTTGGGAAAAACAGTGGCCCCTACGCAGCGCCTTACTTTTTTGGACATTCTAATTGATACGAATAACATGATGCTCAGCATACCCCCGGATCAAATAGCTATTGCATGCTTGCTTGATTCTCCAACGGGTCTCGTGCTTCCTGTCAGCAGCTTCAGTAACTTGCCGGGAACTCTTTTGGGGCGCACACGTCGTAGATGTGGGTAGAGTTAAACCTGAAACGCTTGCTGAACATCATTTCCCAGCTTCAACAGCCCATCATAAAATTCGGCTGTCATCGGAATTTCGTAAGGGTGGCGACAGTGCTTGCACCACTTCAACAGCAAACATACACTGTCATTCCATGCAACCCCAGATAATGTTAACGACTCATCATCCGAAGTGGCTGGCCTCGTCACTTTAAGAAAACAATGGCAGCCTATATTAGTATTTGTCGCGGGGTGCTACTTTCGCTCACCGGAAATGTATACTGCACACAGATAACTTAATTACGCACGCCTACATCGACAAGGGTACTCGCCCCTGGTGTTTTGATGATCTGATGCCACTCTACAGCGCGGATGTGAGAGATCGAAAGTAGTAAAAAAACGCGGACGCTGTCAGAGGCGAAGTCTCTTTGCCTACAAGGGCGCGTGCCGTGACCCGGTTTTGATTTACCAGTTGTGTTTTGGCTCTCGGTTATACATAATTTTGAGTTTCAATGTGTTCATTGCTGGGAAAGCAAACATTCTTGCAGATTGTGTGTCACGATTTAGAGAACGTGGTCATCTACTTTATTGGCACTCCTTGCTTTCTCCTGGTCTACTGTGACACTGTGAAATCTTGCTGATCGATGAACGTCCTCATCCACTACAATGACTGTAGCAGACTAATCACCACCAATGTTCAAAAAAATGACTCTATTGATTGGTGTTTGGGCGATTAACATTTTCTGGCAAC
Source organism: Urechis unicinctus (assembly GCA_034190875.2). Taxonomy (NCBI): domain Eukaryota; kingdom Metazoa; phylum Annelida; class Polychaeta; order Xenopneusta; family Urechidae; genus Urechis; species Urechis unicinctus. Next base: position 10,552 of record JAXDRA010000851.1, read on the forward strand.
CATAAATTACTGATTAGGAATAACTGGTTGTACAATTGCGTAATATTTGTAAATGATTGTTTGTGCCGATTACGTATATCTTACATTGCATTTTATAACTGTTAATTGTCAGAAACATATAAAAGCCGGTGCACAACCTTTCCTCAGTGAATTAATCTAGCTAAAAGATACTGATTTATGAGAATTGCATTTTGTGTCTGGGTGTTCAGATTTGTCTTTTTGCCCAATCGTTTCTCACAGAGCACTGCATTCACAGCAAGAGGGGGAATTATCATTGAAACCAGTGGACCTAACATTCTATTAACCCTGGTATTAACTTAAGGTATTGGGTGACCTACATTGTAAATAATATACCACCATATATATATATACATATATATTTACGTACATATATATATACATATATATATAATATATATATATACATATAATAGATAATATATATTATATATATATATATCTAGCGATATATATCCTATATATTTCTCTATCTATATATATATATCTATCTCCTCTCTCTATACTATCTATCTATATATATATCTCTCTATCTATCTATCTCTATATTATATATATATCTATATATATATATATATATATATTGACATAAATATCAGGGATGCCAACAGGTTTTTTGTAAAAAAAAGAGGAAAATTTGCCGAAAAGGAAATGCCCCCCCTCCCCCCGCCCCCAATTTTTCTCCTCGGATTTGCATTGATCTCAAAAATGGTCCTGGCGTCCCTGAAATATATACATATAAACATATATATACATATAGATACATATCTACACACACACACACACACATATATATATATATATTTATATATATATATATATTTATATATATATATATATATATATATATATATATATATATATATATATATATAAATATAATATATATATATATATATCTATATATATATATATATATATATATATATATTATGTAATAACTGCAGAAAGCGTCGTCAACCAGTGTGGAGTCATAATGCCCCCCCCCCCCCCCCCCCCCCCTTAAATACCTAACCGTGATATCTGAAGTAAACGGCCACTATCCAAATTAAATAGTCCCGGTGTAGCAAGTAGAGCCCTTTGAAGTAAACATTCCCAACCCGTCTATTCCCATAACAATTAACATCAGCCCGTTTGATCTTCAATTAAAGCTAAAGGTAATTGTACCTCCACGCTTGCTGACGACACCACACATTTGTATAAATACATCCGTCCCCAGAAGTTAAAAACACATTCAGCATTGGGGCAACGAAACAGTCACCGTCGTACGGACCAAGTTGGAAAGCCAACTCCGTACGGCACATAGAAGTTTGGAATTCCAGCTCAGCAGTAGCCTCTGGACATCACCAGAGTTACTCCATACCACAGTAGTTGTAATATATATATTCGGACTTACGGGATACGGAATCCGTACCCCAACATTCTGAAATAAACCTCCTTTTCTAGTTACCATTCAATTGACGTCTCGTCTACATCACTGCGACCATAAAGACTACGACGTTCACGGTGAAAATTGGTGGAGAAATCCGGAGTGATCACCTTTTGGCTGATCACAGGAAAGTCATCTTCAAAAACTAAGGTATGTCTGGACGTTTAGGCTACCGACGCCACGGACAACCCTGGCCAGGTCCTATGCCTTACTACCTGACACCGGCTACCTCATCGCAGAAACCCCCAAGTGCGACACCATGCCCTAAAACAGCCCCGATAAAGAACAAGTCGCCAAGTCAACACCGACGGGATCAAGCCCGCCTGGAAACGTTCTTGACGAAGAAGAAAAGTGAGATCAGCCTACCATTCCATTCAGTCCCGGCATCCGACTGGATGGAATGCGTAAATACAAGCGCCCCAAGATGCATCATAAAAAGACAACACAAGAAGGAACGTGACCTGGTGAGTGAGATTGACGGATTGAAAGACCACTTACTAGACGCCCAAACTGAACTTGAAAACATGCGAGGTATGCTGCGAGGACAATTGGCCAAAAACACATCTGCTTCCGAAAAGCTGGAAAGGCTACAAGACAAAAATCGAACACTACGCGAACAAATAAGTATGTTGGAAAGGACTAAAACTCTCACCGACCAATTAAGAGACCTCCAGAGCAGCTTAACACAGGAAAGTCAAGCGCCAGTTACAAGTGTCATGAACGTTAGTCACGGATGGAAATCTAGATATGATGCACGGTCCCAAATGTGCGCTTACTGTAATAATGTTGGTCACACTTTATCTCAATGCAGGAGTCGTAAAAGAGACTATTGTTACCGCTAATGTTTTTTTGGCGTCATTCTATGTCATTAATGTTCAATAGTATAGGTTAATTGATTTTTGTTAGTATAATCTATTTGTTTGTGAACGATTTGTTGTAGACTTGAGGTCAAGTCTAATGTGTAGGAAGGGTACATGTGACCGTCCTTATCAATTAGATATTATGTAATAACTGCAGAAAGCGTCGTCAACCAGTGTGGAGTCATAATGCACCCCCCCCCCCCTTAAATACCTAACCGTGATATCTGAAGTAAACGGCCACTATCCAAATTAAATAGTCCCGGTGTAGCAAGTAGAGCCCTTTGAAGTAAACATTCCCAACCCGTCTATTCCCATAACAATTAACATCAGCCCGTTTGATCTTCAATTAAATTAAAGGTAAAGGTAATTGTACCTCCACGCTTGCTGACGACACCACACATTTGTATAAATACATCCGTCCCCAGAAGTTAAAAAACACATTCAGCATTGGGGCAACGAAACAGTCACCGTCGTACGGACCAAGTTGGAAAGCCAACTCCGTACGGCACATAGAAGTTTGGAATTCCAGCTCAGCAGTAGCCTCTGGACATCACCAGAGTTACTCCATACCACAGTAGTTGTAATATATATATTCGGACTTACGGGATACGGAATCCGTACCCCAACATTCTGAAATAAACCTCCTTTTCTAGTTACCATTCAATTGACGTCTCGTCTACATCACTGCGACCATAAACAGTACCGACGTTCATATTTAAAAAGGGGTGTAAACCTTCGAAGCGGACTTTTGAAATTTT
>JAXDRA010000856.1:0-10580 GCA_034190875.2 Urechis unicinctus
TGGCTCAATGAATGTACTTCATGATATCACTCGCTATTGCCGCTGTTCGTTGTTATGGCTCAATGAATGTACTCATGATATCACTCCGCTATTGCCGCTGTTCGTTGTTATGGCTCAATGAATGTACTTCATGATATCACTCCGCTATTGCTGTTCGTTGTTATGGCTCAATGAATGTACTTCATTATATCACTCCGCTATTGCCGCTGTTCGTTGTTATGGCTCAATGAATGTACTTCATGATATCACTCCGCTATTGCCGCTGTTCGTTGTTATGGGCTCAATGAATGTACTTCATGATATCACTCCGCTATTGCCGCTGTTCGTTGTTATGGCTCAATGAATGTACTTCATTATATCACTCCGCTATTGCCGCTGTTCGTTGTATATGGCTCAATGAATGTACTTCATGATATCACTCCGCTATTGCCGCTGTTCGTTGTTATGGTTCAATGAATGTACTTCATTGATATCACTCCGCTATTGCCGCTGTTCGTTGTTATGGCTCAATGAATGTACTTCATTATATCACTCCGCTATTGCCGCTGTTCGTTGTTATGGCTCAATGAATGTACTTCATGATATCACTCCGCTATTGCCGCTGTTCGTTGTTATGGCTCAATGAATGTACTTCATTATATCACTCCGCTATTGCCGCTGTTCGTTGTTATGGTCAATGAATGTACTTCATGATATCACTCCGCTATTGCCGCTGTTCGTTGTTATGGTTCAATGAATGTACTTCATTATATCACTCCGCTATTGCCGCTGTTCGTTGTTATGGCTCAATGAATGTACTTCATGATATCACTCCGCTATTGCCGCTGTTCGTTGTTATGGCTCAATGAATGTACTTCATTATATCACTCCGCTATTGCCGCTGTTCTTTGTTATGGCTCAATGAATGTACATCATTATATCACTCCGCTATTGCCGCTGTTCGTTGTTATGGGCTCAATGAATGTACTTCATTATATCACTCCGCTATTGCCGCTGTTCGTTGTTATGGCTCAATGAATGTACTTCATTATATCACTCCGCTATTGCCGCTGTTCTGTGTTTTGGCTCAATGAATGTACTTCATTATATCACTCCGCTATTGCCGCTGTTCGTTGTTATGTTCAATGAATGTACTTCATTATATCACTCCGCTATTGCCGCTGTTCGTTGTTATGGCTCAATGAATGTACTTCATATATCACTCCGCTTATTGCCGCTGTCATTGTTATGGCTCAATGAATGTACTTCATTATATCACTCCGCTATTGCCGCTGTTCGTTGTTATGGCTCAATGAATGTACTTCATTATATCACTCCGCTATTGCCGCTGTTCGTTGTTATGGCTCAATGAATGTACTTCATGATATATCACTCCGCTATTGCGCTGTTCGTTGTTATGGTTCAATGAATGTACTTATTATATCACTCCGCTATTGCCGCTGTTCGTTGTTATGGCTCAATGAATGTACTTCATTATATCACTCCGCTATTGCCGCTGTTCGTTGTTATGGTCAATGAATGTACTTCATTATATCACTCCGCTATTGCCGCTGTTCGTTGTTATGGGCTCAATGAATGTACTTCATTATATCACTCCGCTATTGCCGCTGTTCGTTGTTATGTTCAATGAATGTACTTCATTATATCACTCCGCTATTGCCGCTGTTCGTTTGTTATGGCTCAATGAATGTACTTCATTATATCACTCCGCTATTGCCGCTGTTCGTTGTTATGGCTCAATGAATGTACTTCATTATATCACTCCGCTATTGCCGCTGTTCGTTGTTATGGCTCAATGAATGTACTTCATTATATCACTCCGATATTGCCGCTTATCATTGTTATAGCTCAATGAATGTACTTCATTTTATCACTCCGCTATTGCCGATGTTCTTTCGTTGTTATGGCTCAATGAATGTACTTCATTAATCACTATTAATCGACGCCGCTATTGCCGCTGTTCGTTGTTATGGCTCAATGAATGTACTTCATGATATCACTCTCTCGCTATTGCCGCTGTTCGTTGTTATGGCTCAATGAATGTACTTCATATATATATCACTCCGCTATTTGCCGCTGTTTGTGTTATGGCTCAATGAATGTACTTCATTATATCACTCCGCTATTGCCGCTGTTCGTTGTTATGGCTCAATGAATGTACTTCATTATATCACTCCGCTATTGCCCGCTGTTCGTTGTTATGGCTCAATGAATGTACTTCATGATATGCCACTCCGCTATTCCGCTATTGCCGCTGTTCGTTGTTATGGTTCAATGAATGTACTTCATGATATCACTCCGCTATTGCCGCTGTTCTTTGTTATGGCTCAATGAATGTACTTCATGATATCACTCCGCTATTGCCGCTGTTCGTTGTTATGCTCAATGAATGTACTTCATTATTCACTCCGCTATTGCGCTGTTGTTCGTTGTTATGCCAATTGATGTACTTCATATATCACTCGTGTACTTGCCCGCCTGTCATTATGTTCAATGAATGTACTTTATTATATCACTCGCTATTGCCGCTTGCGTTGTTATGGCTCAATGAATGTACTTCATGATATCACTCCGCTATTGCCGCCTGGTTCGTGGTTATGGTCAATGAATGTACTTCATAATATCACTCTATTGCCGTGTTCGTTGTTATGGCTCAATGAATGTACTTCATTATATTCACTCCGCTATTGCCGCTGTTCGTTGTTATGGGCTCAATGAATGTACTTATTATTATCACTCCGCTTCCCGGTGTTTCTTTGTTACGGCTCAACTTAATGTACTTCATTATCACTTCCGCTATTGCCGCTGTTCATTGTTTATGGCTTCAATGAATGTACATCATATATCACTCCGCTATTGCCGCTGTTCGTTGTTATATCAATGAATGTACTTATTATATCACTCCGCTATTGCCGCTGTTCGTGTTTATGGCTCAATGTAATGTACTTCATGATATCCACTCGCTATAGCTTGCGCGGTTCGTTGTTAGGTCTTCAATGAATGTACATTTAACAATATCACTTCGCTTATGGCACCGCCTGTTCGTGTTATGAGCTCAATGAATGTACTTCATTAACACTCCGCTATTGCCGCTGTTCGTTGTTATGATCCTTGCATATGAATGTACTTTATTATATAACCACCGCTATTGCCGTGTTCGTTGTTATGGCTTAATGAATGTACTTCAGTGTATTACTGGCTTGAGCTCGCGGTTTCATTGCTTCTGTCTATGAACTGTGCTAAATGAATCACTTGGATTGAAGGTGTGTCAATGTTTATGGCTCAATAATTGGACTTCTACCTCCGTCTATTAAACCATGCTGTGTTAATTTTCTTTTCGTTCACCTGTTGGGCTGTCTAAATCATAAGCCTCTACGTCCATGTTGCGTGTTTGATCACTCGTTCCCCTCAATGAATCTAGCTAATCATTATATGCCAATCACCAACGCGCCCGACGTGAGTATCAATGAGCTCATGCTGCCCGCGTGTTATTTGCCCTGCCTTGTTGCCTGTTATGGCTCAAAGATTATACGAGCTCATTATGATTGGCACTTCAAGCACTATTGGTCCGGGCCTATTCTTGGTTATGGCTGCAATGTCAATGTATATCTAGCTGTCATATGTTAATCATATCTAAGTCTTGTATTGTGTCTGAATGATTGCGTTGCGAGTTATGGCTGAATTTATAATAGTACTTCTATGATATCATTACATGCATGGCTATAACATGCTGCTGCGTCCTTGATTATGGGCCTAGATAATCAATGATATCTGGTACTCGGCTTGTTGGTCTCAGTGAATCTCCTGTTCGCTTAAGGGCACTCCGCGCTATTGCCGCTAATTCGTTGGTTAATGGTTTCACATTGGTCAATGTACCTTTTATATATCAATTAATTCAGCACATTTGCTACCTACGGCGCTACTTTGCCGCTATTTGCGTTTTTCTGGGTGCGCTCATTGAACCGTCATCCTGCTATGAGTATCTACTCCGCTATTGCCCATCGCGTTGCGATATTTTAATTGGTTCAATACAATTGTAATATCACATTTGATATATCACTCCGTATCTGCGCGTTGTTCGTTGTATAATGGTTAAAGATAATGACTTCTAATGATATCACTCAGCAGTACTCCATGGTCGCGAGCCGTTGTCGATTTTTATGGGTTCATGGAATGTATTTCTGTACTGCGTTTTTTACAGTGAATAATCACGTGCGTTGTAAACCTTACGCTGAACTCTACGCATATTGCGTGCTACTCATATATCACCCCGCTATTGCCGCTATTCGTGCTTAAGAATTGTATACGCAATTATAGATTGCTCGCGTCTATTCGTTCCCCATCTTATCTAGTGCTGGTTCGATTGTATGGCGTGCAATAGATGTTAATATCATTATTAATACACTGAGCGCTGTATATTGTTTTCTGTTCGTTTTATGGGCTGTCAATCGAATGTGTACTTCATGATATGCAGCTCCGCTTTGGCACGGCCTTTTCGTACTATTGGCTCAATAATTTACAATATGGCATTACTATCGATTTCCACTATTTGCCGCTGTTCTTCTGTTCATGGGAGGCATCATATGAATATGTACTTCATGACATGCACACTATCGATTATCTTCCGCTTTAGGGGCCGTTTGTTGTCGTTGTACCATTAAGATATCGTATCGGCTTGCTATGATGTACATTCAGCTAAATGCACATCGGCGCGTATGCGGCTGGCATGTTTCTTTGTGAATGTACTTCATGATAATCAGTTCGATATGCCGCTGGTATCGTGTTATGCTCAAAGAATGTACTTCATTATGGTCCACCTCACTATGCTGCTGTTCGTTGTTATGGCTCAATGAATGTACTTCATGAGTTCACTCAGCTATTCGGCCGCTGTTCGTTGTTATGGCTCAATGAATGTACTTCATTATATCACTCCGAGTATTGCCGCTGTTGTTGTTGGTGGTTCAATGAATGAATCCTCATTCATTACTATACTAAGCCGCTATTGCCGCTGTTGTGGGTATGGTTCAATGAATGTACTTCCATTAATCCTCCCCTATGCACGCTGTCATTATTTGGCCATGAAAGTACCTTCATTCAATGCCATTCGGTATTTTGCCGTGTTATGTTCGTTGCATGTGACTTCATCACTCACGGGCTATTGCCGGGCTGTTCGTATGATTAATGTTCATGAGATGCTACTTATTATATCCATGACGATATTAGCGCTCTGTTGCAGTTGTTATGGCTCATATGAATTACTTCATAGATATCAACCCACGATTGCCTGCTTCGTATTCGCGGCGTAATGTGCCCTTGACATCGTCTCATATCGTTATGTCGCTGTTATTTATGTTCTCGTGAAGTCATCATACTTATCACCCCGCTATGGCCGCTGTTCTGTTGATTATGGTTCAGTTAAGCGTGGCTGATGATATGTACTACCGCTAATTGCCATGTTCGTTTTGTTCTGGTTCAATGAAGGTACTTTATTATATCACTCCGCTATGGCCGCTGTTTCGTGTATGGTTCAATGGCTACTTCATGATATCACTCCAGCGACTTCGTTAGGTTATGGTTCAATATCCTGATATATCACTCCGCTATTGCCGCTGTTCTGTTGGTTCAGATATGGCTGATATCAATGAATTGTACTTAATGGTCAAGGGCATTTTTATCTCTCACTCCTATATTGCCGCTGTTCCTGTTATTATGGCTCACTGAATGTACTTCATTAATCACCCCCCTATACGCGCCTTTTGTCATGAATGTACTTCTATTGCGTTGCCAATGACTCGTTGTTCACATACTATATCACTAGATGTGACTTCACTGACGCTTTGACGCTGTTCGCTGTTATAGGCATGAATTGTACTTCATTATATCAGTCCGCTATGCCGTGTTTCGTTGTTATGGCTCAAAATGAATGGACTTCATGATATCAGTGCTCGGCTACTGCTGTGCGGCTGTTCGTTGTTATGGCTACAATGAATGTACAGTCATTATATCACTCCGCTATTGCGCGTTTCGTTCGTTTTATGGCTACAATGAATGACTTTATTATGTCACTCACTATTACTGCTGTTAGATTATATCAATGAATGTCTTATTACTCACTCCGCTATTGCTATTGTTTAATGTTCGTTGTTATGGTACAATGAATGTGGGCAATCATGATATCACTCCGCTATTGCGCTGTTCGTTGTTAATGGTTCAATGAATGTAACTTCATGATCATCACTTCCGCTATGTTATGGCAGGCTGTTCATGATTGTTATGGCTCGTTGTTATGAATGTACTCTTCATATATATCAGTCCGCTATTGCCGCTGTTCTTTTGTATGCGGTTCAATGAATGACTTCATTGATATCATTCCACTATAGGGCCGCTGTTCCGTTGTTATGGCTCATGAATGTACTTCATTATATCATCACCCGCTATTGCCGCTGTTCCGTTGTTATGGCTAAATGAATGTACTGCATTATGATCAGGCCGTCCATCTATTGGCCGCTGTTCGTTGTTTGGCTCAATGAATGAACTTTCATGATTGCGTGGTTGTTTCACTCTCCGCTATTCACTTCGCTGTTCGTTTTGTTATGGCTCAATGAATGTACTTCATGATATCACTCCGCTATTGCCGCTGTTCGTTTGGTATGGCTCAATGAAATGTACTCATATATCACTCCGATATTGCCGCTGTTCGATTGTTATGTCTCAATGAATGTACTTCATTATATCACTCGAAACTCCGCTGTTCTCTTGCCATGTATTGTTCGTTGTTATGGTATATCATTCATTGATCCACACTATTGTGTGTTCGTTGTTCGGTTATGGAAGTACTCGATATTACTGTTCGTTATCACGATCCTGTTCGTTGTATGGCTACATGACGTACTTCGTGATATCCTCCGCTATTGCGCTGTTGTTGGTTCTGGATCAATGAATGTACTTCATGATATCACTCCGCTATTGCCGCTGTTCATTGTTCTGGCTCAATGAATGTACTTCATGAGATCACTCCGCTATTGCCGCTGTTTCGTTGTTATGGCTCAATGAATGTACTTCATGATAATCACTCCGCTATTTGCCGCTGTTCGTTGTTATGGTTCAATGAATGTACTTCATTATATCACTCCGCTATTGCCGCTGTTCGTTGTTATGGCTCAATGAATGTACTTCATTATATACTAATCCGCTATTGCGCTGTTTTCGTTGTTATGGCTCAAATGAATGTACTTCATGATATCACTCCGCTATTGCCGCTGTTCTTTGTTATGGCTCAATGAATGTACTTCATGATATCACTCCACTATTGCCCGCTGTTCGTTGTTATGGCTCAATGAATGTACTTCATGATATCACTCCGATATTCCGCTATTGCCGCTGTAGTTGTTATGGCTCAATGAATGTACTTTCATTCTTATCACTCCGCTATTGCCGCTGTTCGTTGTTATGGGTTCAATGAATGTACTTTCATTTATATCACTCGCTATTGCCGACTTTAATTGGTTTATGGCAATGAATGTATTCATGATATCACTCCGCTATAGCCGCTGTTCGTTGTTATGGTTCAATGAATGTACTTCATTATATCACTCCGATATTGCCGCTGTTCGTTGTTATGGCTCAATGAATGTACTTCATGATATCACTCCGCTATTGCCGCTGTTCATTGTTATGGCTCAATGAATGTACTTCATGATATCACTCCGCTATTGCCGCTGTTCGTTGTTATGGCTCAATGAATGTACTTCATTATATCACTCCGCTATTGCCGCTGTTCGTTGTTATGCTCAATGAATGTACTTCATATATATCACTCCGCTGATTGCCGCTGTTATGTTATGGTTCAATGAATGTACTTCATTATATCACTTCTCCTAGTTTGTATGCCGCTGTTCATTGTTATGGCTCAATGAAATGTACTTCATATCGATCACTCCGCTATTGCCGCTGTTCGTTGTTATGGCTCAATGAATGTACTTCATTATATCACTCCGTATTGCCGCTGTTCGTTGTATGGTCAATGAATGTACTTCATTATATCACTCCGCTATTGCCGCTGTTCGTTGTTATGGCTCAATGATGTACTTCATTATATCACTCCGCTATGCCGCCGCTGTTCATTGTTATGGCTCAATGAATGTACTTCATTATATCACTCCGCTATTGCCGCTGTTCGTTGTTATGGCTCAATGAATGTACTTCATTATATCACTCACGCTATTGCCGCTGTTCGTTGTTTATGTTCAATGAATGTACTTCATGATATCACTCCGCTATTGCCCCTGTTCGTTGTTATGGCTCAATGAATGTACTTCATTATATCACTCCGCTATTGCCGCTGTTCATTGTTATGGCTCAATGAATGTTACTTCATTATATCATGTTCTTTTAGCTGATCCGCTATTGCCGCTGTGTTCGTTGTTATGGCTCAATGAATGTACTTCATGATATCACTCCGCTATTGCCGCTGTTCGTTGTTATGGCTCAATGAATGTACTATCATGATACTCACTCCGCTATTGCCGCTGTTCGTTGTTATGGCTCAATGAATGTACTTCATGATATCACTCCGCTATTGCCGCTGTCGTTGTTGAATGTACTTGTTATGGTTCAATGAATGTACTTCTGTTATTGTTATGGCTATGAATGTACATCTGTTCGCTATTGGTTATGCCTCTTGAATCGTGTTTTGGTCAATGAATGTACTTTATTATATCACTCCGCTATTGCCGTTCGTCGTTTATGGCTCAATGAATGTACTTCATGATATCATTCCATATTGCCGCTGTTCGTTGTTATGGCTCAATGAATGTACTTCATGATATCACTCCGCTATTGCCGCTGTTCGTTGTTATGGTCAATGAATGTACTCATTATATCACTCCGCTATTGCGCGCTGTTGTTTTATGGCTCAATGAATGTACTTCATTATATCACTCCGCTATTGCCGCTGTTCGTTGTTGTTATGGCTCAATGAATGTAACTTCATTATATCACTCCGCTATTGCTGCTGTTCGTGTTTATGGCTCAAGGAATCCGCTATTCATGATATCACTCCGTCTATTGCTTCATTATATCACTCGATTGCCGTTATGGCTCAATGAACTTCATGATATCACTCCGCTATTGCCGCTGTTCGTTGTTATGGCTTCAATGAATGTACTTCATTATATCACTCCGCTATTGCCGCTGTGTCGTTGTTATGGCTCAATGAATGTCCTTCATTATATCACTTCCGCTATTGCCGCTGTTCGTTGTTATGGTCAATGAATGTACTTCATGATATCACTCCGCTATTTGCGCTGTTCGTTTGCTGTTCGTTGTTAGGCAATGAATGTACTTCATTGATATCACTCCGCTATTGCCGCTGTTCGTTGTTATGGCTCAATGAATGTACTTCATTATATCATTCCGCTATTGCCGCTGTTCGTTGTTATGGCTCAATGAATGTACTTCATTATATCACTCCGCTATTGCCGCTGTTCGTTGTTATGGCTCAATGAATGTACTTCATTATATCACTCCGCTATTGCCGCTGTTCGTTTGTTATGGTTCAATGAATGTACTTCATGATATCACTCCGCTATTGCCGCTGTTCGTTGTTATGGCTCAATGAATGTACTTCATTATATCACTCCGCTATTGCCGCTGTTCGTTGTTATGGTCAATGAATGTACTTCATGATATCACTCCGCTATTGCCGCTGTTCGTTGTTATGGTTCAATGAATGTACTTCATTATATCACTCCGCTATTGCCGCTGTTCGTTGTTATGGCTCAATGAATGTACTTCATGATATCACTCCCGCTATTGCCGCTGTTCGTTGTTATGGCTCAATGAATGTACTTCATTATATCACTCCGCTATTGCCGCTGTTCGTTGTTATGGCCTCAATGAATGTACTTCATGATATCACTCTCCGCTATTGCTCAATGATGTTCGTTGTTATGGCTGTTCAATGAATGTACTTCATATATCACTCCGCTATTGCCGCTGTTCGTTGTTATGGCTCAATGAATGTACTTCATTATATCACTCCGCTATTGCCGCTGTGTTCGTTGTTATGGCTCAATGAATGTACTTCATTATCATCGCTACTCCGCTATGGTTCAATGAATGCCGCTGTTCTGTTGTTGTGGCTCAATGAATGTACTTCATTATATCACTCCGCTATTGCCGCTGGTTCGTTGTTATGGTTCAATGAATGTACTTCATGATATCACTCCGCTATTGCCGCTGTTCGTTGTTATGGTTCAATGAATGTACTTCATGATATCACACGCGCTATTGCCGCTGCTCGTTTGTTATGGCTCAATGAATGTAATTTATTATATCACTCCGCTATGCCGCTGTTCGTGTTATGGCTCAATGATGTACTTCATATATCACTCCGCTATGCCGCAGTTCGTATTTATGGATCATGAAGGTAATTATTATTATAATTCAGAGATCACGCACTCCGCTATTGCCGCTTTATATGTACCTATCATACGTAGCTGTTCGTTTAGGTTCAATAGTCTATATTACTCCGCATCGTTCTTTTAGGCCAATTCTATGATTCACTCCGCTATTGCCGC
>JAXDRA010000858.1:0-10872 GCA_034190875.2 Urechis unicinctus
GCATCATCTCAGTCAGGCTGTATATAGAGTAACACACTACGTTGACATCATCGTCCTCTGTACATAGAGTTCGATTACACTGACATCGTCGTGCGCTTTATATATTGTTCACTACACTGACATCATCGTCCGCTGTATATAGAGTGTTCACTTTCATTGACATCTCAGTCAGCTGTATATAAAGTTCTATACACTAGCATCACCGGTCCGCTGTTTATAGATTTCGCTACGTGACATCATCGTCCGCCTTATATAGAGTTTACTTGACATCTCAGTCAGCTGTATATAGAGTTCGCTAATCTGACAATCATCGTCCGCAGTATATAGAGTTTCACTACATTGACATCTCAGTCAGCTGTATATAGAGTTCGCTATTACTGACATCATCGTTCGCATTATATAGAGTGCGCTACCCAGACATCATAATCATATGTGTAAAGACTGCTCACACACACATAAGTCTGCTGTATGAAGAATTTGGTACAATGCCATCTTAGTCACTAGTATAAACCCGCGCTACGCAGATAATCATAGTCAGATTTGTATGTAGATTTCGCTACACTGACTGTCATAGTCCTATGCGGATAAAAATAGTTTCATTGACATGCTATGTCAGCTTGCAAAATGTAGAGTTCGCTACATCGACATGACATGTCGGCGCTGTATTATAGAGTTTCACGACATTGACATCATCGTGTTCTGTATGTAGAGTTCAACTACACTGACATCATCGTCCGCTGCTTAGTATATAGAGTTCACTTCATTGACACATCTCAGTCAGCTGTCTATAAAGTTCGATACACTGACATCATCGTCCGCTGTTGTATATAGATTCACTACATTGACATCATCAGTCAGCTGTATATAGAAGTTCGCTACGCGTAACATTTCATCGTCCGCTGTATAATAGTTTCACTACACTTGACAACAGTCGGTGCGCTGTACATATTAAAATGTTCCCTGACACTGACATCGTTGTCCGCTTGTATATAGAGTTCGCATACACTGACATCATCAGTCATTTGTATATAGAGTTCACCACACTGACACATCAAATCCGCTTATATAGATTGCATACACGCAGCATCTCAGTCATCTGTATATAGAGTACACCTACACTGACATCATCGTCCGCATGTAACAGATTTCGATTACACCTGACCTCATCGGTGCGCTGTATATAGAGTTCACTTCATTGACATCTCAGTCAGCTGTATATAGTCATCGATACACTAGACATCATCGTCCGCTGTTTATCGGATTTCGCTACAACTGACATCACTCGCCGCTGTATATAGAGTTCACTTCATTGACATCTCTCAGTCGCTGTATACATAAAGTTCGCTACTCTACCTCATCGTCCGCCTGTATAGAGTTCGCTACAAATGACATCAGCTCGTCCTCGTCAGAATTTATATATCATTCGCATACGCTGACATATCTGAAGTGTCCACGCGCCTTCAATCGCCGCTAGGTTTAGAGTCAGACATTGACATCATTCATTAGATTTCACTTGAGTTAATCTCACGCCGACATCATTGTCTTCCTACTGTATATAGAGTTCGCTGCGACATTATGTGCATCTCTACAGTCAGCCTGACTACCACAGAGTCCGCTGTACTATAGCCTTCACTACATTGACATCGTCCAGTCAGCTGTATATAAAGTTCGCTACACACTGAGCATCATCGTCCCTGTAACTAGAGTTCGCTACATTGACATCTCCATTCCGCTGAAGAGAGATTCGCTACACTGACATCATCGTCCCTGCTATCTTGAATTTTCGCTAACTGACAATCATCGTCCAGCTGTATATAGAGTTCACACTGCATTGATCATATCAGTCAGCTGTATCTAGAGTTGCTACAACTTTGACATAGCGTTTCTTCGCAGTATATATATATTGCTACACTGACATCATCATCCGGTCTTTGTGATCGCAGTACGCTACACTGTCATATCGTCGCGTATATATATAAGAGTTTGATAAAACTGACATCATCAAGTCAGTCTGTGTAAAAACGCGCTTACACAGACATCATCGTTGCTGTAGGATTTAGCTACAACTTGACACCAGTCAGCTGAACATGCACTTTTCGACCGCTGTCAGCTGTTATAGAGTTTCACTACAACATTGACATCATCGTGCGCTGTATTATAGAGTTCACTACATTGACATCTCAGTCAGCTGTATATGAGTTCGCTACAACACACTGACATCATCGTGCGCTGTATTTATCCGTTCACTGCTACATGACATCATCGTCCGCTGTATATAGAGTTCACTACATTGACCTCTCACGTCAGCTGTGATATAATGTTCGATCACTGACATATCATTGTCCGCTGTATATAGAGTTTCACTACATTGCCTGTCTCATTCGCTGTATCTAGAGGTCGCTACACCGGACACATCATCGTGCAGCTGTATACTAAATTTCACTACACTGACATCATCGTCCGCTGTATATAGAGTTCACTATGACTGAAATCATCGTCCGCTGTATATAGAGTACTACGCTACATTGACATTGGAAGTTCATCCGCGTATATCGAAGTGTTCCTACGCTGACACATTGTTCCCGCTGGATATAGAGTTCACCCTACATTGACATCTCAGTCAGCTGTATTAGAGTTCGCTACACTGACATCATCGTCCCCCGCTGTATATAGATGTTCACTACATTTGACATCATCAGTCAGCTGTATATAAAGTTCAACTACCACTGACATCATCGTCCGCTGTATAAGAGTATCGCTATCGCACTGACATTCATCTCCGCTGTCGAAGACGTCCCTGCTCTATACATATGACCATCTTCAGTCTAAGTCAACCGTATATGAGATTCGCTACGGCTGACATCATCGTCCGCCTTATAAAGAGTTTACATTGACATCTCAGTCAGCTGTATAGAGAGTTCGCTAATCTGACATCATCGTCCGCTGTATATAGAGTTCACTACATTGACATCTCAGTCAGCTGTATTTAGAGTTCGCTACACTGACATCATCGTTAGCAGTATATAGAGTGCGCTACTATGTGTAAAGACGGCTCAACACTAAAAGTCTGCTGTATGAAGAATTAGGTACAATGCCTTCTTAGTCAACTAGATAAAACCCGCGCTACGCAGATATCATAGTCAGTTTGCATGTAGATTTCGCTACACTGACATTATAGTCCGTCTATGCAAAAACTACTTTTCACTGACATGCTATTCGCTGTATTAGAGTTTCCGCTACACTGACATCATCGTCGCTGTATTTAGAGTTCACTACATTGACATCATCGTGCGCTGTATATAGAGTTCACTACACTGACATCATCGTCCGCTGTATATAGAGTTCACTTCATTGACATCTCAGTCAGCTGTATATAGAGTTCGCTACACTAACATCATCGTGCGCTGTATATAGAGTTCACTACATTGACATCTCAGTCAGCTGTATATGAGAGTTCGCTACGCTGACATCATCGTCCCGCTGTATATAGAGTTTTACATGGACATCTCAGTCAGCTGTATAGAGAGTTCGCCAATCTGACCATCATCGTCCGTTGTATATAGAGTTCAATACATTGACATTTCAGTCAGTTGTATATGGAGTTCGCTACACTGACATCATCGTCCGCTATATGTAGAGTTCACCACACTGACATCACAATGCGCTGTATATAGATTCACTACGCAGACATCTCAGTCAGCTGTATATAGAGTACACTACGTTGACATCATCGTCCGCTGTATATAGAGCTCGCTACACTGACATCATCGTGCGCTGTATAAAATGTTCACTACACTGACATCATCGTCCGCTGTATATAGAGTTCACTACATTGTCATCTCAGTCAGCTGTATATGAGTTTCGCTACGCTGACATCATCGTCCGCTGTTATATAGAGTTTACATTGACATCTTAGTCAGCTGTATAGAGAGTTCGTTAATCTGACATCATCGTCCGCTGTATATAGAGTTCACTACATTGACATCTCAGTCAGCTGTATACAGAGTTCGCTACACTGACATCATCGTTCGCAGTATATGGAGTGCGCTACACCAGACATCATAATCATATGTGTAAAGACTGCCAAACACTGACATAAAAGTCTGCTGTATAAAGAATTAGGTACAATGCCATCATAGTCAACTAGGCAAAAACTGCGTTACGCGCAGATATCATTGTCAGCTTTGTATGTAGATTTCGCTACGCTGACGTCATAGTCTGTTGTATGTAGATTTCGCTACACTGACATTATAGTCGTCGCTATGCAAAAACTACTTTTCACTGACATGCTATTCAGCTGTATATAGAGTTCGCTACACTGACATCATCGTGCGCTGTATTTAGAGTTCACTACATTGACATCATCGTGCGCTGTATATAGAGTTCACTACATTGACATCTCAGTCAGCTGTATATAAAGTTCGCTACTCTCTAACATCATCGCCCGCTGTATATCGAGTACCCTACACTGACATCATCGTCCGCTGTATATAGAGTACCCTACGTTGATACTTAAGTCAGCTGTATATATAGTTCGCTACACTGACATCATCGTCCGCTGTATATAGAGTTCACTACATTGACATCTCAGTCAGGTGTATATGAAGTTCGCTACGCTGACATCATCGTCCGCTGTATATAGAGTGTACACTGACATCACAGTCAGCTGTATAGAGATTTTTGCTAATCTGACATCATCGTCCGCTGTATATAGAGTTCACTACATTGACATCTCAGTCAGCTGTATTTAGAGTTCGCTAATCTTGCGACATCATTGGTCCGCTGTATATAGAGTTTCACTACATCGACATTTCAGTCAGTTGTATATAGAGTTCGCTACACTGACATCATCGTCCGCTGTATGTAGAGTTCACCACACTGACATCATAATGCGCTGTATATAGAGTTCGCTGCGCTGACATCTCAGTCAGCTGTATATAGAGTACACTACGTTGACATCATCGTCCTCTGTACATAGATTAGAGTTCGCTACACTGAAATCATCTGTACACTGACATGTCGTCCGCTGTATATAGAGTTCACTTCATTGACATCTCTGTCAGCTGTATATAAAGTTCACTACACTGACATCATCAGTCCGCTGTTTATAGATTTCGCTACGCTGACATCATCGTCCGCCTTATATAGAGTTTACATTGACATCTCAGTCAGCTGTATAGAGAGTTCGCTAATCTGACATCATCGTCCGCAGTATATAGAGTTCACTACATTGACATCTCAGTCAGCTGTATTTAGAGTTCGCTACACTGACATCATCGTTAGCGTCCGCAGTATATAGAGTGCGCTACCCAGACATCATAATCATATGTGTAAAGACGGCTCAACACATCAAAGTCTGCTGTATGATAGAGTTAGGGTACAATGCCTTCTCAGTCAACTAGTATTATAAACCCGCGCTACGCAGACATCATATCGTCAGTTTGCATGTAGATTTCGCTACACTGACATTATCGTCGTCTATGCAAAATAGACTTTTCACTGACATGCTATTCAGCTGTATGTAGAGTTCGCTACACTGACATCATCGTCGCTGTATTTAGAGTTCGCTACATTGACATCATCGTCCGCTGTATATAGAGTTCACTACACTGACATCATCGTCCGCTGTATATAGAGTTCACTTCATTGACATCTCGTCAGCTGTATATAGAAGTTCATACACTGACATCATCGTCCGCTGTATATAGAGTTCACTACACTGACATCATCAGTCAGCTGTATATGAGAGTTCGACTACTGCTGACATCATCGTCCGCTGGTATATAGAGTTCGCTTACATGGACATCTCAGTCAGCTGTTATAGAGAGTTTCGCTACATCTGACATCATCGTCCGCTGTATATAGAGTTCACTACATTGACATCATCGTCGCTGTATATAGAGTTTCGCTACACTGACATCATCGTCCGCTGTATATAGAGTTCACTACACTGACATCATCGTGCGCTGTATATAGAGTTCACTACGCAGACATCTCAGTCAGCTGTATATAGAGTACACTACGTTGACATCATCGTCCGCTGTATATAGAGTTCGCTACACACTGACATCATCGTGCGCTGTATATAGAGTTCACTACACTGACATCATCAGTCAGCTGTATATAGAGTTCACTACACTGAGCATCTCAGTCCGCTGTTATATGAAGTTCGCTACGCTGACATCATCGTCCGCTGTATATATAGAGCTTACACATTGACATCTCAGTCAGCTGTATAGAGAGTTCGCTTAATCTGACATCATCGTCCGCTGTATATAGAGTTCACTTTACATTGACATCTCAGTCAGCTGTATATAGAGTTCGCTACACTGACATCATCGTTCGCAGTATATAGAGTGCGCTCCAGACATCATAATCATGTGTGTAAAGACTGCCAAACACTGACATAAAAGTCTGCTGTATATAGAGTATTTGGTACAATGACATCATAGTCAACTGTAAAACTGCGTTTCGCTACCTGACATCATTGTCAGTTGTATGTAGATTTCGCTACGCTGACATCATAGTCTGTATATGTAGATTTTCGCTACACTGACATTTAGTCGTCTCGCTGCAAATTGACTTTTACACTGACATGCTAGTCAGCTGTATATAGAGTTCGCTACACTGACATCATCGTGCGCTGTATTTAGAGTTCACTACACTGACATCATCGTCCGCTGTATATAGAGTTCACTACATTGACATCTCAGTCAGCTGTATATAGAGTTCGCTACACTGACATCATCGTCCGCCCTTATATAGAGTTCACCCTACACTGACATCATCGTGCGCTGTATATAGAGTTCGCTACACGCAGCATCATCAGTCAGCTGTATATAGAGAGTTCGCTACACTGACATCATCGTCCGCTGTATATATAGAGTTCACTACACTGACATCATCAGTCTCCGCTGTATAGAGAGTTCGCTCATCACATCACTGACATCATCGTCCGCTGTATATAGAGTTCACTACATTGACATCTCGTCCGCTGTATATAGAGTTCGCTACACTGACATCATCGTCCGCTGTATATAGAGTTCTACTACATTGACATCAGTCAGCTGTATATAGAGTTCGCTTACACTGACATCATCGTCAGCTGTATGTAGAGTTCACCTGCTACACTGACATCATCGTCCGCTGTATATAGAGTTCACTATTGACATCTCAGTCAGCTGTATATAGAGTTCACTACTTGACATCATCGTCCGCTGTATATAGAGTTTCGCTACACTGACATCATCGTGCGCTGTATATAGAGTTCACTTCATTGACATCTCAGTCAGCTGTATATAGAGTTCGCTACACTGACATCATCGTCCGCTGTATATAGAGTTCACTACACTGACATCATCGTCCGCTGTATATAGAGTTCGCTACATTGACATCTCAGTCAGCTGTATATGAGTTCGCTACACTGACATCATCGTGCGCTGTATATAGAGTCACCTACACTGACATCATCGTGCGCTGTATATAGAGTTCGCTACGCTGACATCATCGTCCGCTGTATATAGAGTTCGCTACATTGACATCATCGTCCGCTGTATATAGAGTTCGCTACACTGACATCATCGTCGCTGTATATAGAGTTCACTACAACATTGACATCATCAGTCAGCTGTATATAGAGTTCGCTACACTGACATCATCGTCCGCTGTATATAGAGTTCGCTACACTGACATTCAGTCAGCTGTATATAGAGTTCACTACACTGACATCATCGTGCGCTATATAGAGTTCACTACACTGACATCACTGTATATAGAGTTCGCTACACTGACATCATCGTGCGCTGTATATAGAGTTCACTACACATTGACATCATCAGTCAGCTGTATATAGAGTTCACTACATTGACATCATTCAGTCAGCTGTATATAGAGTTCGCTACACTGACATCATCGTCCGCTGTACATAGAGTTCGCTACACTGACATCATCGTGCGCTGTATATAGAGTTCACTACCACTGACATCTCAGTCAGCTGTATATAAAGTTCACTACACTGACATCATCGTCCGCTGTATATAGAGTTCACTACACTGACATCATCGTCCGCTGTATATAGAGTTCACTACACTGACATCATCAGTCCGCTGTATATAGAGTTCACTACATTGACATCTCAGTCAGCTGTATATAGAGTTCGCTACACTGACATCATCGTTCGCTGTATATAGAGTGCGCTACACTGACTCATAATCATATGCGCTGTATAAGAGTTCACTACACTGACATAAAAGTCTGCTGTATAAGAGTTCGCTACATGACATCATAGTCTGCTGTATATAGAGTTTGTGCACTACGCTGACATCATCGTCCGCTGTATATAGAGTTCACTACGCTGACATCATCAGTCAGCTGTATATAGAGTTTCGCTACACTGACATCATCGTATGATGTATATTCAGAGTTCACTTTTCATATGACATGCTCAGTCAGCTGTATATAGAGTTCGCTACACTGACATCATCGTCCGCTGTATATAGAGTTCGCTACACTGACATCATCGTGCGCTGTATATAGAGTTCACTACGCTGACATCTCAGTCAGCTGTATATAGAGTTCGCTACACTGACATCATCGTCCGCTGTATATAATGTTCGCTACACTGACATCATCGTCCGCTGTATATAGAGTTCACTACACTGACATTCATCGTCCGCTGTATATAGAGATCACTACATTGACATCTCAGTCAGCCGTATATATAGAGTTCGCTACGCTGACATCATCGTCCGCTGTATATAGAGTTTACATTGACTCTCAGTCATCAGCTGTATAGAGAGTTCGTTAATCTCATACTGACATCATCGTCCGCTGTATATAGAGTTCACTACATTGACATCTCAGTCAGCTGTATATAGAGTTCGCTACACTGACATCATCGTTCGCAGTATATAGAGTGCGCTACCAGACATCATAATCATATGTGTAAAGACTGCTCAACACTGACATAAAAGTCTGCTGTATGAAGAAGTTAGGTACAATGCCATCATAGTCAACTAGGTAAAAACTGCGCTACGCAGATCATCATAGTCAGTTGTATGTAGATTTCGCTACGCTGACATCATAGTCAGTTGTATGTAGATTTCGCTACACTGACATTATAGTCGTCTATGCAAAAACTACTTTCACTGACATGCTATTCAGCTGTATATAGAGTTCGCTACACTGACATCATCGTGCGCTGTATTAGAGTTCACTACATTGACATCATCGTGCGCTGTATATAGAGTTCACTACATTGACATCTCAGTCAGCTGTATATATAAGTTCGCTACTCACTGACATCATCGTCCGCTATGTTTATCGAGTACGCCTACACTGACATCATCGTCCGCTGTATATAGAGTACCCTACGTTGACATCATAAGTCAGCTGTATATAGAGTTCGCTACACTGACATCATCGTCCGCTGTATATAGAGTTCACTACATTGACATCTCAGTCAGTGTATATGAAGTTCGCTACGCTGACATCATCGTCCGCTGTATATAGAGAGTTACTACACTGACATCATCGTCAGCTGTATAGAGAGTCGCTAACTGACATCATCAGTCCGCTGTATATAGAGTTTCTACTACATGACATCATCAGTCAGCTGTATATAGAGTTCGCTACACTGACATCATCGTCAGCTTGTATATAGTTCACGTACTGCGCATATCTAGAGTTCATCGTCCGCTGTATATAGAGTTCATTCACTGACATCATCATCATCGTCCGCTATATATAGAGTTTCACTACACTGACCATCGTCACTGCACGAGTTCGCTACTCATGATCATCGTGGCGCTGTATATAGTTCGACTGACACTCATCGTAGTCAGCTGTATATAGATTTCGCTACACTGACATCATGTCGTGAATGCTGAATTACATCTTTGACATTCAGTCAGCTGTATATGAGTTCGCTACACTGACATCATCGTCCGCTGGTATATAGAGTTCACTATATTGACATCTCAGTCAGCGTATATGAGAGTTTCGCTACGCTGACATCATCGTTCGCTTTATATAGAGTGTTACATTGACATCATCGTCAGCTGTATATAGAGTGCTCAACACTGACATAATTCAGTTCGCTGTATATAGAGTTCGCTACATTGACATCATCAGTCGCTGTATTAGAGTTCGCTACACTGACATCATCGTCGTCGCTGTATATAGAGTTCACTACATTGACTTTCAGTCAGTTGTATATAGAGTTCGCTACACTGACATCATCGGTCCGCTATATGTAGAGTTCACCACACTGACATCATAATGCGCTGTTATATAGAGTTCACTACGCAGCATCTCAGTCAGCTGTATATAGAGTACACTACTTGACATCATCGTCCGCTGTACATATAGAGTTGTACACTGACATCGTGCGCTTATATAATGTTCACTACACTACATGACATCATTGTCCGCTATGATATGAGTTCACTTTCAATTGACTCTGCTGTCCGAGCTGTAATATAGAGTTCGACTACACACTGACATCATCGTTGACTTATTTAGAGTTCAGAAAAATAGGGCAGTTGAAAGTGATTTCGTACACTGAAAATTTTTTTGTCGTCTATGCAAAAAATACTTTTCCCCCTGACCTTTCCCCATTCAGGGTGTATTAGAGTTGCTTACAAAGCCCTTATGTGCGTTGTATTTTGGGGTTCATACATTGAAACATTGTTCGTTGTATATAGAGTTCAAACATTTACATTTCGTCGTTTTATAGAGTTTCCTTAATGACATCTCCCTCCCTTTTATTAAAGTTCAAACACTAAATCATTCCCCCTTGTTATAGGTTACTCGAAACTCGTCAGCTGTTTTTAAAAAGTTCCTAATTTACTCATTTGTCCGCTGTAATGAGTT